>JADKXX010028433.1:0-33224 GCA_017310255.1 Butorides virescens
TTGAAATTTTAAGAGGACAAAGACAATTGGGAACTGAGAAAAAAAAAGAAGCAATTAGTTGCCTCCCTGAACCCAGGACTTTGAAGGACTACAAGCATTTCTGGGAATGGTGGGATGGTGTCATCTGTGGATTATGAACTATGAACAACTTAAAGCTTCTAATAGTTCAAGTGATGGTTTTACAGACTGGACTGACACTGGTAAGACTGCATTCAGAGAACTAAAGCAAGCCTTGATGAAGGCACCAGCTTTGGGTTTGCCAGTCCTCACAAACAGAAAGGAGGGCATTGGCTATAGCCTAGCAGGATGTTAAAAGTACCAAGCGGTGTTTCTGGAACAGGATGACATCCATTTAAAAGCCACCACCATTGTTAACCCTGCCATATTCCTGACAAGGGGTCAAGCCAAAGGAGAGCCAGAACATGATTGCTAACAGATGATCGAGGAAGTCTACTCGAGCTGACTGGACCTTAAAGACACCCCATTAGAAGAGCCGGATTTGGAGCTGTATACAGATGTAAACAGCCTTCTCTTTAACTGAGAAGGCTGAAATAATAGCGCTTACCAGGGTGCTAGAGTTGAGCCAAGGAAAACAAGTCAACATATGGACAGACTCTAAATATGCTTTTGGAGTAGTCCACACACATGGAGTGACATGGAAAGAAAGAGGACTTTTGTCGGCACAAGGAACCACCATTCGACATGCAGAACAAGTATTGAAATTGTCAGAAGCCATCAGCGGTTGCAATAGTGCACTGTAAGGCACACCAGTCAGGTAAAACTGTCCCCAAAACAGGTAATCGATTGGCAGATGAGGCTGCTGGAGAGGCTGCAGAAAAAGGCATCCTAACTTTAGACCGGAAAGAGGTAAAGGGGTATAACCTTACCTAAAGAACCCCAAAAATATGATGCCGATTACTAAACTGCAGGCTAAATAGGATGAAAGAGGATGGGCTATAATGCCGATGAGCCAAATAGTGGTACCACCTACAATAATGAGAGAAATTGCCAGGGCAGAACATGATAAGGTACACCAGGGAACAGAGAACCTTGTCAGGCACTTGCAGAAATGCATGCTAAGCAGAGCCATGACAGGAATCATTTGATCAGTTATGGGCATAGCTTTGTCAGATGGTTCCTGCTGCGGCTGGAAGTAGGAAAAGCCATCCATCAGATGAGCTCTCCAGCTTGTCACAGCTTGTACTAATACACCTGGGGCAATTCTCAATATATCTCACACTCACACTAGAAAAGAGCACGGTTTTATTCTTGGGAAACACAAAAGCAGAGGCTTATTCACATTTCGGAACCAAGTGGAGCTTCCATCTATGCTAGTTCATGTTCAGCTTGCTGTTTACTGGGGTCCCCATGTCCTTTTCTGCAGAGCTGCTAAAAGCTAGTGTTCAGCAGTGTATCCCAGTGCATGGGATTATTTTGTTCTAGATGCAGGCTTTGCATTTGCCTTTGTAGCACTTCATGAAATTTCTTGTCAGCTCAGCCCTCTAGTCAGTTGAAGTCCCTTGACCTTGCCCTCCAGAATATCAGATGTTCCTACTCTGCTTTGGTGAAATTTACAAACTGATGGGGGGGTGTGCTTTTTCTGCTCCTCGGATAGCTGATGAGGACAACAAACAGCAGTAATCCCTGTGCTGGCCACTGAAGAATGTTACTGGTATCTGGCTGCAGGTTAGACTTGGGCTCTTCAGTCACCAAGTAGTTGCTGGTGAGATTAAATGCTCAAAAAGCTCAGGTTCTCATTGGTGTGTGAGGGTGAGGCTCTTTTCCTGATGCATTGTTACTGCTTTCTGGCTTCACACAGAAAATGGAAAAGTCTTTTAGGTGGTTTTCTTTAAAAATCTCCTTTGCCATGATAACAAATCTCTCAGTATATGCAAATATAGAAATATTAATTTGTCATGTTTGTCATTGGTGAAAATTAAAGTGTAGAATGCTGGGGGCAGGAAGAATTTCCATTAACAATTTAATGTCCTTTTCTGAAGGTCTATGTATAATTATTGAAAATGGGCTTGTTCTCCTCATTCCCTATGCATCAGCTTTACATTCACATAATCCTCATGGAGATGATAGATAGTCATGCAAGAGAAGTAAATTGTCTCCCTAGAAGATGAGAGGAGTAGGAGTTTTCCTACTGACAGTTCTTACCTTTTTCCTAAACAACTGTAGATTGACAAGAGCTACTTTTATAATTCTTTAGCTAATGGCATGGGTTTATATCCTATTACAATGGTGAGTCCATCTCTCAACACAGCTCATATACTGAGAAACTTCAGCACTAGGGGATTATTCTAATAATATTGTAAAATTGCATTAGGGAGCTGGAATGATAATGCAGGAGCCTGTAATTCTGAATGTTTGATCCTGGCTTTAATGTGTCCCTAAAGGTATGAATTGAGGAGCAGGACTCAAAATTAGTAGAGATAAGAGGACCAGTAGATCAAGTTTTGTTCTGTCCTCCATGTGGACAAACATAGAAGTAGTACCCATTGTGTAGCATATCAAGCCAATAGGAATGGGAAGTTGCCTTTCCCGAATCTTTTTCTTGTGATTTGTACATCCTTCTGGAAGTCTTTTAAGAATTGCTGCTGGGCACAGTAAAGCAGGTAACTAGCTAACATGCTACATTTTCAGGGGGGAACACAGCTTGTCTTCAGCATTAATAAAAACAAAAGGAAATAAAGTGAAGCTTTTAATTCAATACACACAAGAGAAACCAGCCTGTTTGTAGTATTAAAATGCATCACTTCAGGTGCTTTGCCACATCTATTTTCAAGTCCACTGACAACCAAAGTGATATTGTCCAATGTATCAAACTCACTAGGCTTTTAAGGGGAAATTCTGTTGAATTCCTTGCAGAATAAGTATTAAGCTAATTCCCTTTCTGAGCTGCTGATAGGGAAACAAACTTAAGTCCAGTGTGCAAATATGCCAAGGGGATGTGTTGACTTTCTGTGTTGTGGAGGGAGAGGGAAATGCAAGGACTAGCAGCTGCTGCCTTCATGCTGCTGAAACTGAAGGTGTTTAAATGGTGGTAATCATGGCTTGCTACCTCTAGTGGAAAGAAAATGGGAACACAAACATCAGAAAAAACAGCCTGGTGCAATCACGCTTTTTTACTAGATCTGAATGGGCATCTCTAACTCCTCACCCTGGGATAATAAATGTCTGTGTCACATCAAGCAACAGAAGCTTCATTAATATACTTTTTTTGCCCCATTTTGCTGTGGTTCAGTATGTGGCAGGCTTCCATTATCTGGATCTAAACAAGGCAAAACAGGTAGCCGACTGCCAAGGTAGTGAATTCTAAGGAATGCGTCCTGTTATATGAAAGGAAGGAATACACAGGCAGTTATGAAATTTTTAGACCATTCTGGTTTGCTACTTAAGCCAGGTAAGCCAGCCTTCATTCTGGCTCATGTGGTCTTAGCTTCAGACAAATTTTATTTAATAGAATAGGTAATGCTGAGGAGGGAGGAGAAGACACATGTAGGTTGCCTCATGCAATGAGCTTTATAGCTGTCTTAAATATGCCCTGAGTTAAAACGGTGGTGAGTTACAGAGAGAGAAAAGAGAGGTGAGCCTCTATAAGATGGCAGAAAAACACAGCATGTTCCCTATATGTGTGTGGTTAGCATAAAAAAGGGTCCTGTATCTATGACGCACAAGCCTGCATTCAGCTTCTGGACTGTCTGTAAAACCACAAATGAATTGTTTATCCTACCAGTGCTTTGATTTTCCATCTGCAATGTGGATATATGTGTGTCTGTGCATACGAAGGACATCTGATGTGTGCAGTGGCTGGATCTGCAACAGGGAGTATCTGCACCACAGTCCAAGGTGCATCCAAACCATTTTCACCCTTGTAGGAAACCTTACCAAAGCTTTTTCTCTTCAGAGAATTGCAGGTGTTTTATCTCCAAGGCAATAGCAAAAAGGCTGGCATGTTCCCATTATCGGCCCTCTTGAGTCTTCAGGAAGAATGATCAAGCATGGGAGAAAGGCCATACCATAGACTGGGTAAACCTGATTCTTCTCTACCCACCTGCTTACCTGGAAGTGCCCAAAAAAAAGAGAATTCTCATTTCTTCCTTAACCCTTAAGTTCCACAACTGGGTCCTTCCCTTCAGGTCTAGTGGCATGGTCAGGAAGAGAAACTGAGGTCTCCCAGAGAAGGAAGGTACTATTGGAACATATCAGGAAATGAGGAAAGAATGAAAAACTGCAGAAGGGAAAAAAAAGCAATGCAGGAAACAAAAATATTTTGAAGAAGGTCTCTGTAAAAAAGAAAAAATTTTAAAAGACTGAATCACTTAAAAGGTGATGTACAGATAACTAGATACCAAGGGAGGGGAGAAATGAGGAAGCAGGGGAGGAACGAGGCACCTAGAGAACTGGGTTGTCATTGGATGCTGAATCACTGACTGAAGAATGGGGCTTTCCCCTGAGCCTATATAGCTGATACATCACTTGCCAGCTGAAAAACTGACAGCTGTGTTAGCTGACAGGTTTGATCGCCCAGTTCTCCACCAATTCACATCACAGAGTACTGACAAATGAAGGACTAGGTTTCAGAGTAATCAAAAAACTACATTGAGCAGTGGTGGGTGGGCAGGGGGTGAATTTCCTGTTCCTGAACAGCAGAGGGTTGTTACCAGATGATTTATATAATTTCTCTATCCTTCCTGACCTATCCAGTCTCTTGCCCATCCGTTATGTCTTTCTTGTTTTGTCTCTCTTTGTAAGGTTTCCGGGACAGGGCCTATAATTTTCTATGTAAGTATACACAGAGTGCTGGTCTTAGGCAATAGCACAGGTACTAACTCTAAAAAAGTTTATGTAATAGATCTGCAAAGTGTCTGGGAGGTTTGGAGGGAGACAACAGAAGGTTGTGGAGCCAGCACGTGGGTGTGCAGTGGACATACAGGGCTTGAGAAAGTTACCATCCATGCTGACATTCCTGAAACTGACCCCTGCCCACGCAAAAGCCCAACTAGAACTCAACCTGGCCACTGTTGTAAGGGATAATAAAAAAAGTTTTTATAAATATGTTAACAGCAAAAGGAGAGCCAGGGAGAACCTCCATCCTCTAGTGGATGCAAGCGGGAACATTGCCATGAAGGATGAGGAAAAGGCTGAGATACTTAATGCCTTCTTTGCCTTGGTCTTTAATGGCCCGACGAGTTACCCCCAGGGTGCGCAGCCCCCCAAGCTGGAAGACAGGGAAGGTGAGTGGAATAAACCCCCCATAATCTAGGAGGAAGCAGTTTTTGACCTGCTATGCCACCTGAACATCCACAAGTCTGTGGGGCCGGATGGGATCCACCCAAGAGTGCTGAAGGAGCTGGCAGAGGAGCTTGCCCAGCCACTCTCCATCATTTATCAGCAGTCCTGGTTAACAGGGGAGGTCCCAGATGACTGGAGGTTGGCAAATCTTCAAGAAGGGACGGAAGGAGGACCCAGGGAACTACAGACCTGTCAGCCTGTCCTCAGTACCGGGGAAGATTATGGAGAGGTTCATCCTGAGTGCGCTCACCAGACACATGGAGGACAATCAGGGGATCAGGCCCAGCCAGCATGGGTTCATGAAAGACAGGTCTTGCCTAACCAACCTGATTTCCTTCTATGACCAGGTGACCCGCCTGGTAGATGGTGGAAAGGCTGTGGATGTTGTATACCTGGACTTCAGCAAAGC
Organism: Butorides virescens; assembly: GCA_017310255.1. NCBI lineage: Eukaryota > Metazoa > Chordata > Aves > Pelecaniformes > Ardeidae > Butorides > Butorides virescens. The sequence continues at coordinate 5,711 of JADKXX010028433.1, forward strand.
CTTTGACACCGTCTCCCACAGCATTCTCCTGGAGAAGCTGGCGGTTCATGGCCTAGATGGGTGTACTCTTTGCTGGGCAAAAAACTGTCTGGATGGCCAAGTCCAGAGAGTTGTGGTGAATGGAGTTAAATCCAGTTGGAGGCCAGTCACAAGCGGTGTTCCCCAGGGCTCAGTTCTAGGGACGGTCTTTAACAATGACCTGGATGAGGGGATTGAGTGTGCCCTCAGTAAATTTGCAGATGACACCGAACTGGGTGGGAGTGTTGATCTGCTTGAGGGGAGGAGGGCTCTGCAGAGGGACCTGAACAGGCTGGATCGATGGGCCGAGGCCAACTGTATGAGGTTCAATAAGGCCAAGTGCTGGGTCCTGCACTTTGGTCACAACAACCCCATGCAGCGCTACAGGCTTGGGGAAGAGTGGCTGGAAAGCTGCCTGGCAGAAAAAAACCTGGGGTACTGGTTGACAGCCAGCTGAATATGAGCCAGCAGTGTGCCCAGGTGGCCAAGAAAGCCAATGGCATCCTGGCTTGTATCAGGAATAGTGTGGCCAGCAGGAGTAGGGAAGTGATCGTGCCCCTGTACTCGGTGCTGGTGAGGCCGCACCTTGAATACTGTGTTCAGTTTTGGGCCCCTCACTACAAGAAAGATGTTGCATTGCTGGAACATGTCCAGAGGAGAGCAACCAAGCTGGTGAGGGGTCTGGAGCACAAGTCTTAGGAGGAGCAGCTGAGAGAACTGGGGTTGTTTAGCCTGGAGAAGAGGAGGCTGAGGGGAGACCTTACTGCCTTCTACAACTGCCTTAAAGGAGGCTGTAGAGAGGTGGGTGTCGGCCTCTTCTCCTTCGTAACGAACGATAGGACGAGGGGAAATGGTCTGAAGTTGCGCCAGGGCAGGTTTAGGCTAGACATGAGGAAAAACTTCTTCACCGAAAGGGTTGTCAGCCTCTGGAATGGGCTGCCCAGGGAGGTGGCTGAGTCCCCATCCCTGGAGGTATTTAAAAGAAGGATAGATGAGGTGCTTAGGGGCATGGTTTAGTGGTGGGATGGCAGGGTTAGGTTAACGGTTAACGGTTGGACTTGATGATCTCAAAGGTCTTTTCCAACCTAGACGATTCTATGATTCTATGATCTAACTTTCCTCCAGCAAGATTACTGGGTTCATGCTTGAATATATAAGTGTTTGAGAGATATTGACAAATGTCCTGAAATTCAGAGAGATCATCCAAAGCATTTAGAACTGGGATGGATTGCCTCCTTGAAGAAAGATTAAAGGAGTTAAATATATTATCTATGTGTCAGCTAAGGAGAAGGAAACTTAATCTCTATATATCTGAAGGAAGAGTGTAAACATGAAGGAGGACTACAAATTGCTTAGTAGGCATGAGGGAATAAGAATAATAATGGGATTTTGAAAAAAAAGAGAAAACTCAATTGTGGGACAGGGAGGAGGAAGGATGCTGTCCCTTGAGAAACAGGGGAAGTTTGATGTGTAGGAGACACAGAGCTAAAGCTGTTGAATGCTTTTTTGCCGGGTCCTGAACAAGTGCCTAGACCTTAGACAGCAAGGCTGCCAGGCTGGGCAAAGGACTTGGGCCAGCATGATTTTTAAGGGACTCAGCATGCCAGCAAAGGCAGGGACTTTCATGCAGTGTTCTTAGGGACTTAGCTGACTGCCAGCCTGTCTATGAGGGAAGCTATGTGGCCTCACCTGGAGACACAGACCTGCAGTCCTGTCTATAGGCAGGGATGCGGGTCTTTTGAATTGACTGAACTGTGGGCCTAGTGAAATGTTCCAATGAGCTGCTCCTGAATCACCCTAAACCTAGGAGATCCAGCAGGTGAAGCTGAACAGCTATTTGAGACTTTGCATTGGTGCACATTTTTTTATTAATGTAGCTGTTTTCATAAACATTAAGAAAAGTTTTAGCTGTGGCTCATTTTATAAGAGCTGGTTGTCCATGATATTGGGATGGGATATTTGTAAGGTGTGGTTTGCCTAACTCGTTTTATCTACTGCTTCATTTGAGAAAACCTTTTGGAATAAGAAAATTAAAGACTAGCAGATAATATATGCTCACAGGATGAATGTTCTGGCAAGAATTTTCTAAGACATTCTGCAGACAGTGCACTGTTCTACTGTAGCACCCTCACATCTTCTCTGTGTCAAGCTCCCCTTGTAGTTTTCTGGAGACAACCAAGCCATGAATTCCTTGGTATTGCTTGCAGTGGTACACTAGGAAAGACAAGAGTTTGCCAGCACTTACAGTGCACTGAGATCTGATGGATCACTGTTTTCCCACTCAATTTATTTTTATTCTGACAAGATGGCAAAGGAGAAATAAAATATTATAGGATGTTTGCACGGGAGGTTATCTTGTACTATGAGGTAGTTATAGAGCATGTTGTTTAACACAGCACATGTTTCTCTCTGGACTATTGATCTTCTATCTGTGTTTGATAAAAGGGAAGAATCACTTCCCATCTTCTGTCAGAGCTTTTGGAGTCTATCGCCAGATTATTGCCCAGAGAGTTTAACAGAAATATATGCATGAAAGAACAACAGGCCACTAAATCAACCACAATGTCAAATAACAAATAACTGTTATAAGAAATAGGGCAATTTTGAAACATTATTTCCTTCTTAATGGATCTAGAGCCATTTAAAGATTTTCTCGGTAGTCTGTTTATAGAAACAAGTGCGTCAGAGGATCAGAATACTCATGCTGTCTGTACACAACATGGAATTAAAGCAATTTTCATGAGGCATGCCTTTTTGAAAATGCAATGTAGGTAGTACTTATTTGTATTTGATAGATGCTGATCAACATGCAGGAAATGTTTGGCAATTACTGGGTGAGACCTGGAGAGCAACGCTGCACTTTGCTCACTGAAAGCTCAGATGAGAAATGTCTGCCAAGTCAATATGTTGGGTCTGACTTCAGAATTATAAAGACCTGGATACTCCCACTGATGTTGGTCCCACTGATTGCCAGAGGTGAGAAGCTTTGAAAACTAAGCTCCAGGGCAGACAGGAGGCTAAGACAGTGGGAAACTTCATCAATGATTCATTTACTACTGAGTCTAATGTGTTTGCTTTGCTCTGGCAGTAGTTGGCACTGCCTTTTCTTTATTCCAGATGTGTTTGGGGACTGGACTCTGTTCTGTAAAGACCTGTGCAGAGATTTTACATTTACTTGAGAGCAAAGACCTAAGATTTTGGAATTTGACTGCAGTATCAGCTGGTGATGAACAGACTGTTTTGAATTTCACTTCTTGGCTGTGTTATCATTTATATTCATGAAAATAAGGCCTTGTGACACAATGCCAGATGATCATGTCTTTATTGCCAGTGTCTGATGCATGTTAGTGACAGTCCAGCTCATGAAAGGCATGCAGCAGCAAGTGGCCACATTTTGTTCAATATGACTATTGCCCCTGCCCCATTTCATTCTCACTTTCACCTGTTGGGTTTAACACAGAGAAACTTAAACCTGTGTCGTGGTTTAACCTGGCTGGCAACTAAGCACCACCCAGCCGCTCGCTCACTCCCCCCCCCCCCCCCCCCCAGTAGGATGGGGGAGAGAATTGGGAAGGAATAAAAGGTTAGAGGCGAGGGCTGAGATAAAGACAGTTTAATAAGAGAAAATAATAATAATAATAGTAATAATGAGAATGATAACAAAATATACAGAATATACAAAACGAATGATGCACAATGCAATTGCTCACCACCCACCGATGCCCAGCCTGTCCCGAGCCGCAATCACTTCCCGAGTCGCGATCAGTCCCTGAGCAGCGACCACTCTCCCCACGACCGAACCGACCGAATGACTGACCGACTGACTAAGCCCCCCCGAGCATGACGTTATATGGTATGGAATAGCTCTTTGATCAGTTTGGGCTAGCTGTCCTAGCTGTGCTGTACTCCCAGCTTGTTATGCACCTGGCCGAGCAGGAGAAGCTCAAAAAGTCCTTGAGCAGTCTCAGCACTACTTGGCAACAACTGAAAACATCAGTGTGTTATCAACATTCTTCTAGCACTAAATCCAAAGCACAGCACTATGCTAGCTTCTGTGAAGAAAATTAACTCTGTCCCAGCCGAAACCAGGACAGTATCCACCCCTTATTCTATACCATTTATGTCATGCTTAGGTCCTACCCTTACAATACATTGCAATAAATCACCACCAATTTCCCATTTTGATATATATACACAGATAGCATTCCCTTAGTCTATGGACCATCCCTCTAAAAAGTCCATTGGGTTCATTTAGTCCACAGTTTTGGGCTCCATCTGTTGTAACAGTCTTTCAGGGCAGGAGAGATGTCGTCTGGTGTTGGGTTGTTGCATGCTGAAGTCAGTTCTGGTTCCATCTGCTGCACTTCCTCAGTTTCTTCAAAATTCATTCTTCTTAATCTGGGCGATTCTTACTGCTATACCATTGATAGGATATACAGCAATAATAAAAATGATGACATATATTATACAGCAATTAACATTATACAATTCAGTTCATTGGCTGTTTTCACCCAAAATCAAATCCCTTTGAGGTACACATCGGACTTCCCCATCCTTCCGCATCACCCACCAAGTAGAGCCAGGTCCTTGAGCAAAAGCAATCCCACGGATGGGTTTGCCTTTACCTGAGGCAGGAGTAACCCAGACTGTCTTCCCCAGCATATTTTTTACATGCACTACAGGGACTTTATCCCCTTCTACAGTACGTAAGAGGTTTGATTGGGCAGGGCCAGCTCGGCTGGCAGATCCTCTAGTGTTGACTAACCAGGTAGCTTTTGCTAAATGTGTATCCCAATGTTTGAATGTTCCACCACCCATTGCTTTCAGTGTAGTCTTTAACAGTCCATTGTATTGTTCAATTTTCCCAGAGGCTGGTGCATGATAGGGGATGTGATAGACCCACTCAATGCCATGCTCTTTGGCCCATTTGTCTATGAGGCTGTTTCAGAAATGAGTTCCGTTGTCTGACTCAATTCTTTCTGGGGTGCCATGTCGCCATAGGACTTGTTTTTCAAGGCCTAGGATAGTGTTCCGGGCAGTGGCGTGGGGCACGGGATATGTTTCCAGCCACCCGGTGGTAGATTCCACCATGGTGAGCACATAGCGCTTGCCATGGCGGGTTCGTGGGAGTGTGATATAATCAATCTGCCAAGCCTCTCCATATTTGTATTTCAGCCACCGTCCTCCATACCAGAGAGGCTTTAACCGCTTGGCTTGTTTGATCGCAGCACATGTTTCACATTCATGAATAACCTGTGCAATAGCGTCCATAGTTAAGTCCACCCCTCGATCACGAGCCCATCTGTATGTTGCATCTCTTCCTTGATGGCCTGAGGTGTCATGGGCCCACCGAGCTAGAAACAATTCACCCTTATGTTGCCAGTCCAGATCCACCTGAGCCACTTCAATCTTAGCAACCTGATCTGCCTGCTGGTTGTTTTGATGTTCTTCAGTGGCATGACTCTTGGGCACATGAGCATCTACGTGACGTACCTTTACAACCAGGTTCTCTACCCGGGCAGCAATATCTTGCCACAGTGCGGCAGCCCAGATGGGTTTGCCTCTGCGCTGCCAGTTGTTCTGCTTCCATTGCTGCAACCACCCCCACAGGGCATTTGCCACCATCCATGAGTCAGTATAGAGATAGAGCACTGGCCATTTTTCTCTTTCAGCAATATCTAAAGCCAGCTGGATGGCTTTCACCTCTGCAAATTGACTCGATTCACCTTCTCCTTCAGCAGTCTCTGCAACTTGTCTTGTAGGACTCCATACAGCAGCCTTCCACCTTCGATGCTTTCCCACAAGATGACAGGATCCATCAGTGAACAGGGCATATTGCTTCTCATTTTCTGGCAATTCATTGTACAGTGCGGCTTCTTCAGCACGTACCACTTCCTCCTCTGGTGATATTCCAAAATCTTTGCCTTCTGGCCAGTCCATGATCACTTCCAAGATTCCTGGGCGACTGAGGTTTCCTATTCGAGCCTGTTGTGTAATCAGTGCGACCCACTTACTCCACGTAGCATCAGTTGCATGATGTGTAGAGGGGACCTTTCCTTTGAACATCCAGCCCAGCACCGGCAGTCGGGGTGCCAGGAGGAGCTGTGCTTCAGTACCAATCACTTCAGAAGCAGCTCGAACCCCTTCATATGCTGCCAATATCTCTTTTTCAGTTGGAGTATAGTTGGCCTCAGATCCTCTGTATCCCCGACTCCAGAAGCCTCGGAGTCTCTCCTGGTGCTTTCTGCCAGAGGCTCCAGGTAGGGCCATTCTCTCCGGCTGCGGTGTAGAGCACATTTTTTACATCTTGCCTTGCCCGGACCGGCCCAAGGGCTACTGCATGCACTATCTCCTGTTTAATTTGTTCAAAGGCTTGTCGTTGTTCAGGGCCCCATTGGAAATCGTTCTTCTTCCGGGTCACGTGGTAGAGAGGGCTTACAATCTGGCTGTAATTTGGAATATGCATCCTCCAAAACCCCACAACGCCCAAGAAAGCTTGTGTTTCCTTTTTGCTAGTTGGTGGAGACATGGCTGTTATTTTGTTCATCACATCCATTGGAATCTGACGACGTCCATCTTGCCATTTGATTCCTAAAATCTGGATCTCCTGTGCAGGTCCCTTGACTTACTTTGTTTTATAGCAAAACTGGCCTTCAGAAGCATTTGGAGTATTTTCTTCCCTTTCTCAAAAACTTCTGCTGTATTGCCCCACACGATGATGTCATCAATATATTGCAGATGTTCTGGAGCTTCACCCTGTTCCAGTGCTGTCTGGATCAGTCCATGGCAAATGGTAGGGCTGTGTTTCCACCCCCGGGGCAGTCAATTCCAGGTATACTGGATGCCCCTCCAAGTGAAAGCAAACTGTGGCCTGCACTCTGCTGCTAAAGGGATTGAAAAGAAAGCATTTGCAATATCAATTGTGGCATACCACTTGGCTGCCTTTGACTCCAGTTCATATTGAAGCTCTAGCATGTCTGGCACGGCAGCACTCAGTGGTGGCGTAACTTCATTCAAGCCACGATAGTCTACTGTCAGTCTCCACTCTCCATCAGGCTTTCTCACTGGCCATATGGGACTGTTAAAGGGTGATCGGGTCTTGCTGATCACTCCTTGGCTCTCCAGTCGACGAATCAGCTTATGGATGGGAATCAGGGAGTCTCGGTTGGTGCGATATTGCCTCCTGTGCACTGTTGTGGTGGCAATCGGCACTTGTTGTTCTTCAACCTTCAGCAACCCCACAACTGAAGGGTCCTTTGAGACACCAGGCAAGGTAGACAGATGCTTAATTTCTTCTGCCTCCAAGGCAGCTATACCAAAAGCCCACCGGTACCCTTTTGGGTCCTTAAAATACCCTCTCCTGAGGTAGTCTATGCCCAGGATGCACGGAGCATCTGGGCCAGTCACAATGGGGTGCTTTTGCCACTCATTCCCGGTTAGGCTCACTTCGGCCTCCAATACAGTCAGCTCTTGAGATTCCCCTGTCACTCCAGAAATACAAATGGATTCTGCCCCTATATGGCTTGATGGCATTAGAGTACACTGTGCACCGGTGTCTACTAGAGCGCTATACTTCTGTGGGTCTGACGTGCCAGGCCATCGAATCCACACAGTCCAGTAGACCCTGTTATCCCTCTCCTCCACCCGGCTGGAGGCAGGGCCCCTCTAATTCTGGTCACTGTTGCTCATGGTTTGTGTGTATGAGTTAGAAGTTCCTTCATCACAATCAGAATCAAGATCAGCCCTTCTATTTTGTCTGAAAAAACTACGGTCTGCCCCATCTCTGGAAATTGGAGCAACCAGTTCCTTGGAAGAGCCCCCTTTTGTGTTTGTTTTTCTTTGCAACTCGCGTACTCGTGCCTCTAGGGCCGAGGTAGGTTTTTTCCTCATGTCCTCTCCATGGTCACGCAGGTAAAACCATAGAGTGCCCCGTGGTGTGTACCCTCGATATTCTTTTCCTTGAGCAGAAGGGCGCTTACTTCTGATGGCTGAGATACTGGTCTGTACAGGAGGGCAGTAGGGCATACGCTTTTCAAGTTGTTCAAACTTCCAAGACAGTTTCTCCACAGCTGAAACAAAGGGGGAAGAAGAGATACTTTCTTCGTATTCCTGGAGCTGGCTAGCCACTTCATCTACTGTTGGTCCCCGTCCAGCTTCCCAGCTCATCATTGCCCATGTGTTGGCAAATGATGTTGGTGCGCTCCGTAACAACTTCCGCCACATGGGTCGTGTGCACTGGACACTATCTGGATCTTTGGGCAACTGGTCATTGTCCAGGTCACTATAAATCACTTCTAGGACAGCTAATTCCCTCAGGTACTGGATGCCTTTCTCGACGGTGTTCCATTTGCCTGGGCGATGTATGATGTCTTCCTTGAAGGGATATCTTTCCTTCATGGCTGACAGTAGTCGCCTCCAGAGGCTGAGGATTTGTGTCCCTTTTCCAATCGATTTGCCAATGCCCCCTTCCCTAGAAAGGGATCCTAGTTGCTTGGCTTCCTTACCCTCGAGTTCCAGGCTACTGGCCCCATTATCCCAGCATCGGAGTAGCCAGGTGACAATGTGCTCACCTGGACGGCGGCTGAAATATTTTCGGATATCTTGCAGCTCATTCAAGGATAGGGATCGGGTGGTTTCTGTCTCGTTTATGAGCTCTTCCTCCTCCTCTTGTGATGGTCCCGCTTTTTCATCCTCCCTTTCCAAACGAGTTGACTTTCACTTCCAAGATTTCTTCTTTTGTATAAGGGGCGACTGATGCTGGCACGGGTTGTTTCGTTGGTTCAGCCGCAGTGCCTGTGGCCTGGGCCGGAGTAGCCGCAGTGCACATCACTGGGGTTGAAGTAGCTGCAGTGCATATCACCGGGGTTGGAGTAGTTGCAGTGTATATCACTGGGGTTGGAGTAGCCGCAGTGGCTGTGGCCAAGGTTGGAGTAGCCGCAGTGACTGTGGCCAGGGTTGGAGTAGCCACAGTGGCTGTAGCCAGGGTTGAAGCAGCCGCAGTGGCTGTGGGCTTGTCATCAGATCCAGAGACTTTCTGTTCCCTTTGGATATATTGAAGCGTGTTGAACAGGGCTCGGTAAGCATGGGCCAGGCCCCAGCACATTGCAGTGATTTGTGTTTGCCTAGAATTGCCAGGTTGACAGCATACCTTTTCCAAATATTCTACCAGTTTTTCAGGATTCTGCACTTGTTCAGGAGTGAATTTCCAAAACACTTGAGGTGCCCATCGTTCTAGGCATTTACCCATACTACCCCAAATACCCTGCCACTCATAACTATCCAGCCCTGGGGCAGACATCTGGATGGTATTATTAAGTCGCTTACTAACTTTGGACAAAACTGAAACAATATTCCAAATAGATATCAATAGATATAACAACTATCCAAGGATGTTCAAGGTACTGAAAAGCTATTGTAACGAAGGAGGAAACATCATCAAAGGCGGCAGAAAAAGTGCCATTCTGTATTTCCTCCAGAACAAACTTTTCAGAATCCAATGTATAATTGCTAATATTCCCCGCAAGGTGGTACCCAAAGTGCAGTACAGACTTCGACATGAAACCCAAATACCAGATAAAGCTCAAGGTCATTGTTTGAATAACAAGTTTCCCAAGCAAAACATGTTTAGTCACTGCAGAGCATAACAAACTGCAAAAACCAACACCAACTTTTAACAAGTACAGCAAAGGAGGGAGCATGGTGCAGATCGGATAAACTAAGATCAAGAGCAAATGAATCAATTCACGACCCACAACTGTTTAACAGATACAAATTCCTTAATATTCTCTGGTAACTCTGTCGTTATCTCAAGCCCTTCGGGTCCCTGTTTGGGAGCCAAAAAGGACTGTCGTGGTTTAACCCGGCTGGCAACTAAGCACCACACAGCCGCTCGCTCATTCCCCCCCCCCTCAGTGGGATGGGGGAGAGAATTGGGAAGGAATAAAAGGTTAGAGGCGAGGGCTGAGATAAAGACAGTTTAATAAGAGAAAATAATAATAATAATAGTAATAATGAGAATGATAACAAAATATACAGAATATACAAAACGAATGATGCACAATGCAATTGCTCACCACCGACCGATGCCCAGCCTGTCCCGAGCCGCAATCACTTCCCAAGCTGCGATCAGTCCCCGAGCAGCGACCACTCTCCATGCAACCGAACCGACCGAATGACTGACCGACTGACTAAGCCCCCCCGAGCATGACGTTATATGGTATGGAATAGCTCTTTGATCAGTTTGGGCTAGCTGTCCTAGCTGTGCTGTACTCCCAGCTTGTTATGCACCTGGCCGAGCAGGAGAAGCTCAAAAAGTCCTTGAGCAGTCTCAGCACTACTTGGCAACAACTAAAAACATCAGTGTGTTATCAACATTCTTCTAGCACTAAATCCAAAGCACAGCACTATGCTAGCTTCTGTGAAGAAAATTAACTCTATCCCAGCCGAAACCAGGACAACCTGCTGCTACGTAACTGCAGCCCGTCACTAATTCTCCTGGCTTGGAAATGCTTAACAAATACAGTTAAACAATGTACACACTTCACTAACTGCTGGAGGAAGGCACCCAAACAGTTGATGGTTTGACTCTTTGTATTACAAAAAAGAAATTGGGCAATGAAGGTCAGAGAGATGTTTGAATTAATTGAATTATTGTGTTTAACATTAACATGATGAAGCAACAGATCCCCTGTCGGGAACGACTGTGTAACATATACATGGATTTTTCTGCATGTCTTTTATCATTCAGAGCAACTGCAGTCAAGATGGTGATGTGGAAATGATTAAAATTTAAACAAAGGGTTTTTTTGAGAAGGAAGCAAAATTGCAAATATTTCATAGGATTTACAAGAGAGAGAGTTTTTTTCTTTCAAAGTGGTATAGCAGCATAGTTTAGAACATACACATAACCAATCTGTCTTTCCATTGGAGAATGAGAGACTGCATTTCTTAACCATAAAAGAATAAAATTCTAAACAGCAAGTGAGGAAGACATATTTGCAAACTGGATTTTATTTACATATTTTACATTGCTTATAACAATCCTATAATATAACTTGTCATATACTTAGGTACATCATTTCAAAGTGAGTGGAAACATAGGATTAAATAGCTTGCTCTAAGCCAGCTTTGTGCAGATCATCTTCTTCCCATCCTTGGCCCTGGATCTGGGAGGATACAGGTCCACTGTCTAGGACGTGACTTCTGGAAAGCAATAATTAAATCCCACACAAGCTCTTCAGCTTGACTCTGGCCATTGTCTCTTTAGGATGGGAAAATCAGTTGTCAACTGCTAGCAGAGGGTGCTGCCTTCTAAGCATCTGTATATAGGGATCTGATAGTCTGTGTTTGGGAGGTTTCTTAACATAGCCACCAAATAAAAATATCAGCAGTGAATCTGGGTGCCAAACCCCTTCTTTCCTTCTATATACAAAGCATATTCCTCTGGAGCATTTATGGAGCATACAAACTGTCTTTGAGAGGAAACCAGAAACAGATCTTAGCTCTGCAAGTTCTTCTTGATTTTTAATAGAAAAGAACAGTGCAGATTTTCTTTCTAAAGCAAATTTATAAATAGTCAAGACAGCACATTTATATCACTGATTCTGTGACAGAATCATAGTGTAAATGCACTTAAGAAACAGTTCTTTTGATTTAATTTTTTGACATTGCTTGTTTGATAGTGGAGCTGAGGAAGAGAGGGAATTCCCAGCCCATAAAAAAGTCTCTTTTTAATATATTGTACACTCAATTGTGCAGAAAAATTGAAGTGCCTCCCTCTCCCAAACAGTCCTAATAGCTCTCTATTTGGAAATAGCAAAACACTTAGATTTTTGACACTTGTTAACAAAATATCTGATTGGAGTTATTTAATGTGGCTTTCCTGAACCAGCTGGCACAATTCCCCTAGAAGTTCAAAGTTCAGCCCCATAATGTCCCAGCTAACAACATGGTGCCTTGGGAGAAGTAGTTGTGGATGTATCCTGCCCCTCTTCTTCCCTGGGCTGAGCCCCTTGCTGACCATAGCTCCCAGGGATTCCCAAACCACATCCTAAGACTCTATCACTTCTGAAAAACTTCAGAGGAGATGGAACAGGAGGTCTTTTAGTCTTTTCTACAGCTGTTGGATTTGGGAACTGCCTTTAAAGGCGGAGCAAGATAGCTGTCCCTATGGGCTTAACTTGGACTCTGTAATTCTCACCTGATAACTTCACCTCCACTTGCAACACAAGCATCCTGCAAAGCTGCTGGGGAGCATCTCCCATGATATGCCAGAGCGTCTGACCCAGAGCCACTGGCAAAGGGTCTTACACAACTGCTGCAGTCAGTGCTAACAGAGCACAGAGCAAAACTTTGGGACAGAAAGTGTTCCTCGCATTGACAGCTACAACACAGTCCTAGTGGATTGTAAGTGCTGGTACAAAGGACGAGTGTCAAAAACCAGCTAGGTTACTTTTCTGATGTCGTGTTTTTATTGCTTAGCTGCTGCATAGAACAAGAGAAAACTTCAGCATCTATAGCATCTGTGGCACATGTCCAATAGCAGCAGGAGTGATTTAAGATGCTGTCTATTGGCAGATTAGCCATCTTTCCCTGGTTCCTGGGGCCTTGAGAGGTTTCAGAAATCCCAAAATCATTTGTAAGACTAACAAAATGAGAGCTCCATGTACAGAAATACGGAGCTGGTGCAACATCTGCAAAACGCATGGCTTTAAAAACCAAACTGATATACCTCAGCCTGCCCTCCCTTGGTCCTGACATTCTGGGTGTGAATTTGGCACCAGCTAGATCCACCTTGCAGGTTCCTTCTGTTCTGTCAAACTCAAAAGCTATTGTTAAATTAGTCAACAGCACTCCATGCCTAAATCAACCACTAACTAGATGTCTTGGGATGCAGTCCTACTGCAAAGTGTTTGAAGCACCTGCCCCAGAGGAATGCAAAAGACTCATGTAGGCTTGCTTCCACAAATGTTGTCAGCACTAATTTATACTTCAATTCTCCATGTTGAGTAGTGTTCAGAGAAAGCAAGCCCTCTACAGTTAAACATTAGAGATTCTTGCAGACTGCAGCTCCAGAAGCTGTAGTTGCATGTCAAATAACAGATGATCTTCTTATTCAGTCTTTGGACTATTTGCATTGTGGCATTTGTAATTCATGGTTTAATGAAGTAATATGGTTTGGAGTTAAGCTGTAAAAAGAGGGGTCCCCAGAATTCAGTAGCAAGCCAGGAGTTGTGGTGGTACCTTTTTATTATGCAAAGCTACCTGCTGTCATACAGCCCCAGCTTGGCCCCTAAAGAGTGTTTTTCACATTGAGAAAAAAATCCTCAGGCACAAAGATAATGAGTGTGTATTTGCTATTCACAACAAAAATGCATATGTATCTCTGGCTTACGCTATTGGTGTATACATCGCTTTGTTTCTTGATGCCAAAATAGTCACCAGCAAATTAGATGATGTTCCCTTCATTTATAATGTTTTTATAAATGATCTGAATGTAGGAATCGAATGCATATTAAGTAAGTTTACCAATGATACTAAACTAGGAGGAGCTGTGAACTCCCTTGAGGGCAAAGAGGCTGGGCAGAGAGATCTGGATAGACTACAGAACTGGGCAATCATCAGTTGTATGAAATTTAACAAGAGCAAGTGCTGGATTCTCCACCTGGGACAGGGCAATGCTGGGTATATGTACAAACTGGGGGACAGGTGGCTGGAAAGAAGCCCCACAGAAAGAGACCTGGGGGTTTGGTATGACGGCGAGTTGAATATGAGTCAACAGTATGCCCTGGCAGCCAAAAGGGCCAACCATGTCCTGGGGTACATCAAGCACAGCATAGATAGTTGACCAAGGGAGGCAATTGTCCCATTCTATACTGCAGTGGTGTGGCCCCACCTTGAGTATTGTGTGCAGTTTTGGGTGCCTCAATGTAAGAAGGACATCAAACTATCAGGGTGTGACCAGAGGAGGGCAAGATAGTGAAAGGTCTCCAGGGCAAGACTTACGAGGAGCAGTTGAGGTCACTTGGTTTGCTCATCTTGGAGAACAGAAGGCTGAGGGGTGACCTCACTGCAGTCTTCCTCAAGGGGGGCAGCAGAGGGGGAACTGCTGATCTCCCCTCTTTGGTGATCAGCAATAGGACATGAGGAAATGGAGTGTAGCTGCATCAGGGGAAGATCAGATTGGACAGTAGGAAAAGGTTCTTCACAGAGAGAGTGAGTGGGTCACTGGAACAGCCTCCCCAGAGAACTGGTCACAACACCTAGCCTGACAGATTGATATTTATAGTCTGGGAATGAGCTTTTTTCTTTTTCTTCATTCCATTCATTCCTGAAGAAATTTCAATTTCAGACAGTCCAAGTTGTCAGACTTTGCAACTCAGTATAATGGTAAGTAGACCAAATGCTACTCCAGATGGTATTGTTTCTCAGTTTGATCACCTTTCCTCACACTGAAATAACCTGTACATAGTTTAATCAGCTGCAGTACGATCATTTAAGTGCTATGGAAATGCAGCAAGAGTGTCTGGAAAATGCTTTTAGTCATGTAGTTTCATTTTAGGTAGTCCTGTGAGGAGCAGGCAGTTGGACTTGATCCTTATGGGTTCCTTCTAACTTGAGATATTCTATGATTCTATGATACTGTCTAGGGCATGAGATTTAGTGAGAGCAAGATAGTCTCAGTCTGACTGTTAAGCAAAAGACTGTAGAAAATTTCTAGATTCTGTATTCAGGGCCTTTTCAGGTCATTGGTCAGAGCAAGTTAATATAAGATAACATAAATTCCTGTAGGATGCTCCTCTGGCTTAGATTAGATGCTTAATCTCTAGACAGCCAAATTTTTCTGAGGTGAAGGCTACCCTTGACTAGCATTTTTTTTTTTTTAAAGTATAGAGAGGCAGGTCAAAACCACAAATTCCCCTAGAAGCCATCTATTTAATTCCCTGAAATTCCTTTCTTGCTATTCACTAGACAAGCCAACATTTCTCTATTTTGAAGGACAGTTTCAATTTTTTTATCATTATTAAGTAGGTACTTGAAATGAAATAAAAGCAGCAGCAAGAGCTCAAATCACTGTTCTGTTTCACTCCATCTCTCTGGATTAGACTTTGCAAATAGCTGACTAATGTATCTACCAGGCTGTGTCCTGATCAAAGTGGGTATTTATTACAATGATTTCTGTTCCATCAAAACATGAAAAATGAAGCTAGGAACTTGATCTGTAGTATAGCCTTCAGACAGGCAAAGATGGAAGTGAGCAGGGTTTTCTTATGAACTGCAAGTTGAAAACCATGCAGTAAAATCTTTGAGACTCTGTCCTGCTTTGGGGGTCAAGGTAGATCCATACAGAGGTTCAACATGCTTATGGCACTATTATTTTGCAGCCTATAGGGGATGCAGTAGGCTGGGATGCTAGTTGTCTTGGGATCATTCCCAGTTGCAGGGCCTCTTGAAGGTCAAAAGGCACAGACGTCTGACTCCACTTCTGACTTCAGAGGAGCCTATTTAACAGATGTGATGTGGCAAGAAGATAAATGGGTCAGAAAATGGGAGCAGATTCTCTATGAATCACATCAGGATTTTTTTAGGGGTAAGTTTTAAATCTGTGGGTCAGGATCTGGATCAGTTCTTTATCCAGGAACAGGCATGGCTATGGCCAAACTGGAGACAGATACACCTACAATATAGCTCAAGTAGGGACTAAAAAGCCAAACCATTGAATCTGATTTCATGGAGCCCCTGGGCCCATGGGTAGTGCTTAGCTGGAGGCATAGGTGAGGCTGATCATGTCCATTAAACCTGTTAGTGCCCTCAGTTTCAGCTAACATTAACAGACAAACTGTGATCTGAAAATGGTCAAAGGATCAGAGACACCCCCTGTTCTGACTACCTCTTGGACAGATACAGATGCATTTCTCTGCATCTTCCAATTCCCCCACAAATTTTGGATGATGAAAACTTTTGAAATCAGTCCTGCAGGAGTTAAGGTAACATAATGGTTACCTCTGTGAAATGCTGCTCCCATTAAAACAGACAATGAGAAACTTTTGACTTATGAGCAGATACCCTCAAAGGTGGGAGACAGGATGGGGGCTGAGAAGGAGTCATAAACAGGAGGCAATATACATTTTTCACACACAAACTTTACATACTTCTAACTCTCAGGTAAAAACATCCCTGTACTTAGCCAAAACTTCCCCAGTGGGTTCTAGGTTTCAATCAAGTACAGAGGTAGAATTTTGGAGAAATGAAATGTTTTTCTTAGCATGCAAAGGGTGCAATAGACAACTGTCTTGAGAAAGGTTGGAATCTCCTTCAGGTTGCCTCATGGTGATCTGCTGACACCCTGCCCTATGACTAATATTGGCAGCATAGACAAACTGCTGACACCCTGCCTCCTGAATGACATGAGCAGTTGTGGTGGGTTGACCTTGGCTGTCCACCAGATATCCACCAAAACGCTCTGTCACTCCCCCTCTCAGATGGACAGGGGGAGAAAAATACGATGAAAAGCTTATGGGTCGAGATAAAGGCAGGAGACCACAGAGCAATTACTGTCACGGACAAACCAGACTCAACTTGGGGAAATGCATTTAAATTATTGCCAATCTAAATAAGAGCAGGACAATGAGAAATAAGAACAAACCTTTCCCCCACCCCTTCCTTCCTCCTGGGCTCAACTTCACTTCTATGTTGTCCCCTGACCGGTGCAAGGGTTGCGGCGGGTAATGGGGGTTGCAGTCATCATTTGTTGCCTCTGCTGCTCCTTCCTCCACACCCTCTTCCCCTGCTCCAATGTGGGGTGCTTCCCATGGGAGACAGTCCCTCACAAAATTCTCCAATGTGGGTCCTTCCCACAGGCTGCAGTTCTGTAAAAACTGCTCTGGTATGGCTCTTTTCCACGGGGTGTGGTCCTTCAGGAATAGACTGCTCCAGTGTGGGTCCCCTGCTGGGCCATAGGTCCTGCCAGAAAAAATGCTCCAGTGTTGGTTCTTCTCCATGGGCCACAGTTCCTGCCAGGAGCCTGCTCCAATGTGGGCTCTCCACAGGGTCACAACCTCCTGCAGGGCACATCCCACCTGCTCCGGTGTGGGGTCTTCCATGGGTTGCAGGGTGAACATCTGGTCTTCCATGGACCTCCATGGGCTGCAGCAGGGGACAACATGTATCACCATGGTCTTCACTGTGGGCAGCAGGGGAATCTCTGCTCTGACACCTGGAGCACCTCCTCCCCCCTCCTTCTTCACTGACCTTGGTGTCTGCATAGTTGTATCTCCCACATATTTTCTCTCCTCTCTCCTAGCTCCTGTGCAGCAGTTTTTACCCCTTCTTAAATATGTTATAACAGAGGTGCTACTGTCTCTGATTGTCTCAGCCTTGGCCAGCAGCAGACCTCTCTGGAGCAGCTGGAACTGTCTCTGTTGGATGTGGGATCAGCTTCTGGCATCTTGTCATAGAAGCCACCGCTGCAGCTTGCCACATAAACCTGATACAGTGTAGGCAGAATGCCGCTAACGTTGTTCACGTAAGGTACGATGCTCTCAAATCACACTACCATTGGAGGAGCCAAGGGTCGGTGAGAATCTTACCCACATTCAAAAGGAATTTGCATGAGTGGCTGTTGCTGCTAGATGACCTGGACACCAAGTGTTCCTGGCAGTCCACTGGAGCCATGGCATCACTTATGATCCTATATTTGCTACCGGTGATTATGTGAGTCATCATATGGGCTCATCTTTCTTACTGCTTCAGTGAAGCTTTGTTTCATAGCGTGTTGTCAGACTCCATTACTTTTCAGACCACACCTGTGCCCTCACCCACTGTGCAAGGGAAAATGGAGGATGCCTTTTTCTTACACACTGACCTCCCACAGATATTGAAGATATTGAAGCAGAAGAAATACAAGCTTCCCTGTTCTGGAAGCTGAGCTGGAAACATTGTGGCATCAAGTTTTCTTGAGAGATTTCCAGCATGTCTTGTTTTGGACTAGCTGAACATATAGCATGAACAGACTTTTGTATGGTTTTCTGAGTACTGTTTTTCCACTCCCATTCACTGATAAAACCAGGAAGAGCAGAGGAGTGCAAAAATAATTAAGGCAACAAAAAATATAATCTGTGTTTCTTCAGAGTTCAGAAGTTTACCTTTGGCTCAGCAGGAGTTTTGAGGGAAGTTTCAAACTAGAATTACTGCTTTACATGGAGTTGTAGGACTTTTTACGTGTGTTGACCCAGGGGGTTTTATGTCTGCCTTTGTTCACTTCTTGTACTAGCATTTGCCAGCATTTACAAGTTGAGTAAAGAGTGATGCAGGACTCTTTGGAGCTGGGAGAGTGAATTTCAGAATTCAAAGTACCTGGAGTAGGCTAGAGGTGGAATGTCACTGGCAAGGAACAGAGCACGGAGGGAAGATGGAACCCCTGGACACAGATGTACCTCAGAGCATATTTATTCCTCTTCCTCCTGTCCATTACATTTATTCTGAGGGTTTGTGTGTTGCTCTCAGCCTCCACCTATTTGTGCTGGGTTCTTTCTTTCTGACATTTACAACAGAAAAGTGACGCCACTCCAGCTGTTGATTTGAAACAGTCTGAGCTGTGTTTCTGGTGAGGGACATTTGATAGCACCATCCTAGCTCAGAGCCATTTGTCATAAGAGTAAGGCATTGCAGACTGAAATCCTGCAAGTACCTCCCTTGTGCTTGACATTCATATTTACAATGAAGGGGCTAGCCTCTTGATGTTTTTTTGTCTCAGTTGTCTTCAGCCCTTCTCACCCTAAAATCACCAGCAGTAAACAACTTCTCACAGATCACTGTGAACAGAGGAATCGGAGCACCTCCCCCCTGCCAGATCCCACCCAAAACTTTCAGCTCTCTAGATCCTGCACACACGCACCTAAAATATACTACATCTACTATGCCAGATCTCCTTGGGGAGATCACTCCTCACCTCCTGAGTGAAAACAAGTTCCAAGGAACCACACGAATCTGCAAAAGACAAGTGGGAATTTCTAGCTCAGATGCTAGAGCTCCCCAACTCAAGGCAGATAACTTATGGCACATTACACACCCCAATCCAAACTTGATTCCCTTTGCCTTTGGCAGGAAAGAAATCCTGTCTTATTCATCTACAAGCCCAACAAGCTTAAGACCTCTTTTGCTAGCACATCCTTGGCCATTTTCACCCATCAAATCCTCTGGCTAGCATAACAGGATTAAACTTGCAGCAAGTCTTTGAAGTCTGACCTTAGCCTGATCCTCTTCTCATCCAAGTGTCTCAGTTTCTGCTGAGCTTCTCTGCCAAAACAGTCACAGCTCTCCACACAGGTGATAGACTGTAACACCTGATAATGTTTACTGGTGAAAATACAGTTGCCCACAGCCTTTGGGGATCCTTAACTAGGTTCCAAGTGCTTGTACCACTCTAGGCCACGTAAGGAAGAAGAGAAGGTGTAAAAGAAAGTAGCCTATTTTAATAACTGTCTGTCTTTATTGGCTTCAAGAATTAAAGTTACCAAAAGCTGCTAAGAATTGTATTTTCAAGGGGTGCAATCATATTACCTAGTCCCTTCTGCACAAGAAAATATGTGCCCAGTGGCTTTCTGCTTTTTTCCCTGTTTGTTTCTTAGCAAAGCTTTGAGCAATATTAATTTTCAAAGAAAAAATAATTAAGTGCCGCTCCCTTTCACTCTTTCAGTCTTTGAAGATATTTGGATATCTGTTTGTTGGGAGGGTTAGGAGGAAAGACATAGTGCTAGGTCATTTAGGCATTCTCCTCACACCAGAAATAAGGTGTAAGCTTTATACCTGCATGCCAGGAACTAAATTACTTTTTAATATTCTGTATGTCCTGTTATTTGATTTCTCATTTAATTTTACAGAGACGTATCTGTGGACTTTTAATGGATTTTCCATTTTAAAATGCTGGTCCTACATAAGATTCCTAGCATTAATCTTGAGAGTAGGATTGATCAAGGAACTACCCACTGAAGGCTTTTTCTATTCATTGAATGTTCAGGAGCTGGACTATTTCTTTTCCAGGACAGTTGATGCAACTGGAGAGCAAGCAGGAGGAGTGCAATGGATGGGAAAGCAAGGGACATCTCCATTTCTTGTCATGGGAATTCAGCACATCTCTAAGAGGATGACACAGCTGCAGACAGATACCACAGGGTATCTACTACTGTATTTTATTTGTTCTTAATTATTGCTTGTTAATTATTCATAGAATCATAGAATCATAGAATGTTTTGGGTTGGAAGGGACCCCTAGAGGTCATCTAGTCTAACCCGCGTGCAGTGAGCAGGGACACTGCTAACTAGATCAGATTGTTCAGAGCCCCATCCAACCTGGCCTTGAATGTTTCCAGGGATGGGGCCTCCACTACCTCTCTGGGCAACCCGTTCCAGTGTTTTACCACCCTCATTGTAAAGAATTTCTCCCTTATATCTAGTCTAAACCTACTCTGTTTTAGTTTAAAACCATTACCCCTTGTCCTGACACAGCTGGCCCTACTAAAAAGATTTTCCCCCTCTTTCCTATAGGCCCCCTTTAGGTATTGAAAGGCCGTAATCAGGTCTCCCCAGAGCCTTCTTTTCTCTAGACTGAACAAGCCCAACTCTCTCAGCCTGTCCTCATAGGAGAGGTGCTCCAGCCCCCGGATCATTTTTGTAACCTTCCTCTGGACCCGCTCCAACAGTTCCATGTCCTTCTTGTGCTGAGGGCTCCAGGGCTGGATGCAGGGCTCCAGGTGAGGTCTCACCAGAGCAGAGTAGAGGGGTAGAATCACCTCCCTCGACCTGCTGGCCACACTTCTCTTGATGCAGCCCAGGGTACAGTTGGCCTTCTGGGCTGCCAGCGCACATTGCCGGCTCATGTCCAGCTTTTCATCCACCAGCACCCCCAAGTCCCTCTTGGCAGGGCTGCTCTCAATCCTTTCTTCCCCCAGCCTGTATGGATACTGGGGGTTACCCCGACCCATGTGCAGGACCTTGCACTTGGCCTTGTTGAACCTCATGAGTTTCACACAGGCCCACCTCTCCAGCCTGTCCAGGTCTCTCTGGATGACATCCCGTCCTTCTGGTGTGTCAACTGCACCACTCACCTTGGTGTCATCCGCAAACTTGCTGAGGGTACACTCGATCTCGCTAAGTCATTGATGAAAACGTTGAACAGCACCGGTCCCAGTACGGACTCCTGAGGGACACCACTCGTTAATCCATCCAGACATCAAGCAGTTGACCACTACCCTCTGGATGCGACCATCCAGCCAGTTCCTTATCCACCGAACAGTCCACCCATCAAATCCATAGCTCTCCAATTTAGAGAGAAGGATGTTGTGGGGGACCATGTCAAAGGCTTTGCCGAAGTCCAGATAGATGACGTCCATTGGTTTTCCCTTGTCCACTGTTGTTGTCACACCATCATAGAAAGTCACTAGGTTCGTCAGGCAGGACTTGCCCTTGGTGAAGCCATGCTAGCTCTCTCGAATCACCTCCCTGGCCTCCCTGTGTCTTAACATAGCTTCTAGGAGGATCTGTTCCATGATCTTCCCAGACACAGAGGTAAGGCTGACAGGTCGCTAGTTCCTGGGGTGTTGAACGGGGTGACTGGATTACTCGGGCTAACCAGGAAGAGGGGAGCTTTAGAAAGCAGACACAGTCTCCATAGGAGTATGGTGAATGCTTCAACTTTATTGCAAAGTGCAGGTATACTTATAGAGCAGAGCAGGGTTCACACAGCATAAGCAATAATTTCATAGGTGTAACACACTGTCCATACACTTCTCCTCTAATAGCGATTGGATATATACAGCAAAGCCTCACTCATTGGTTACTTTACCCTACTTGCGGTTACTGTTTCCCTATTCTAACAGCTAAGCGTTTCCCCTTTAGTAGCATCCCGTACACTGGCTAAGCATTTCCCCTTTAAGAGCATTCCAACCCTATCAGCACCTGGTGTCCTTGTTCTGCTAGGAATGTATCCACAATCCCCTCTTCTTTGTTTTTGTGCTAACTGAACTCCAGGAATAGCCCTCTTTATCGTATCAGTCATACACCTGGATTGTCCACATAGCTCCACAACACATTGTGGCCCTGTTGTTCAAGAAATCCTTCTACACTGGGGTCTTCTTTCTACCCTTTTTGAAAATAGGCACAATGTTTCCCTTCTTCCAGTCACCAGGGACTTCACCTGACTGCCATGACTTTTCAAATATCATGGAGAATGGCTTGGTGACTACGTCGGCCAATTCCCTCAGGACTCTGGGATGCATCTCATCAGGTCCCATGGACTTATGTGCATTCAGGTTCCTCAGGTGGTCACGAACCTGATCTTCTCCTACAGCAGGAGGGGTTTTACCCTCCTGGTCCCCCTCATGCCATCCATCATCTTGGGAGGGGTGAGGAGAGAGGTTGCCAGTGAAGACTGAGGCAAAAAAGTTGTTGAGTACCTCAGCCTTCTCCTCATCTGCTGATACCAGCTTGCCAGTCTTACTCATCAGCGGGGGTACGCTTTCTTTAACCATCCTTTTCCGGCGGATATACCTGTAGAAACCCTTCTTATTATTCTTTGCATCCCTAGCAAGTTTAGCTCCAGCTGCTCCTTGGCCTTCCTGACCTCATTCCTACACAACCGGACCACTTCCCTATACTCTTCCCAGGATGCCTGTCCCTGCTTCCACTGTCTGTGCAGTTCCCTCTTCCTCCTTAGTTTGAGCCTCTTGTCCTCATGTCCTTTTGTCTCAGCCATGCCAGTCTCTTCCCTTCTTTGTCCGATTTCTTACACCTAGGGATCGAGAGCTCTTGTGCTTTGTGGATCACATCCTTAAAGATCTGCCAGCTCTGTTCTGTTCCCCTGTCCCTGAGGACCGTTTCCCAGGGAGTCCTTCTGACTATCTCCTTGAGGAGCTGGAAGTTTGCTTTTCTAAAATTCAGGGTCCTGACTATACTCTTTGTTCTTCCCATTTCCCTCAGGAGCGTGAGCTCTACCGGTGCATGATCACTGCAGCCCAGGCTGCCTCCAATCTTGACATCTCCGACGAGCTCGCTTGCATTGGTAACCACCAGGTCCAGTATCGCATCCCCTCGGGTAGGGGTGTCTATTACCTGGCTTAAGAAGTTGTCCTCAATGCATTTGAGAAACCTGCTGGATTGCCTACAGCTTGCTGTGTTGGTTTTCCAGCAGATGTCAGGGTGGTTGAAGTCCCCCAGTAGGACGAGAGCCTGCGAGCACAAAGCCTCCTGGAGTTGGAGGAAGAACGCTTCTTCAGTCGGCTCCTCTTGATCTGCCGGCCTGTAGTAGACACCAACCACCAGGTTCCCTTTGTTGCCTCTCTCTCTGATTCTTACCCATAAGCTTTTGACCTGCTCGTGGCTGTTCTTCAGGGACAGCTCTTCACACTGTAATGATTTCTTGATATAAAGGGCAACACCTCCGCTCCTCCTTCCTCGCCTGTCCCTTCTGAACAGCCTGTAGCCATCAATAGCTACATTCCAGTCGTGCGATTCATCCCACCAAGTTTCCGTAATGGCAATCAGGTCGTTATTTTTAGACTTTGCCCAAGTATGTAGAAGAGAAACCAGGAACTTGGTGGGAACCTTTGCCAATGCCTGGTCAGAATATAAAAGCTAGCTGGGCTGATTGGCAAGGGCTGAGACTTGCTGTAAATTCCTAACCAAATGGCTCCCTATGCAGCCAGGCAAGTGTGATCTGGGTGCTAGGGGAAGCAGAGCCCAGACACTGTTGAGGAAACCCATTCCGGGTGTGTGGTTTTAAGTCCCTCCTCTTGGAGGAACTGACTTTAAGTTTGGTTGTACAGGCTGGGAGAAAAGAGGTGTTCAGCAGTGAAGGGCTTCTCAGCCTCTGTCACAGCTTGGGATGGCCTCAAGTCTTGACGGTTAGCTCAGATCAGGCATGATTCCAGCAAAGTCAGAATTTGAATAAGGCCAGAACAACCCCTTTTTTCTGTGTATGATGTCAAGCAAAGACTTTTTGTGCTTGGAGCTGCACCTTCAGATAGCTTCACCCCAAAGAGCTTCCAGTCTTGCTTGCAGTCTTGCAGTGAGGACAAGGTTGCACAACACAATAAGACCCACCTGATATTCAAAGGAGTTTTGTGACAGGGATCAGAAAGAAGATAGCATGAGTTTCAACCTGTTGCAATAACCATTTGACTGTAATTCTCTTCCTGTGGTCAGGTACTTTTTATGTCATGCTTCACCTAAATATTGGTTGTCTTCATACCTGGACATGCAGCTGAGAAGCACTGAGGTGACAGACTGCAGGGCCTCTGTAAGCTACTCTATGCTGGTAGGAAGAGAGGTTTATTTCACAGTGTAAAGTTGAACTACCCAGCATGGATCCAAGTGGGGCCAAGCACTATCAACAAATGCCACCCATTTTGAACACCTGAATCTTAAGTCATGTTTCAGGAATTCTGTTACAGAAGAATCACTTGTCTTCCTGCCTATAGGCAGTGTCAAAAGCCTCCTCCCTTCCTCAGTTTTGGTCAGTTAAGTCTCCTGTGTACGTGGCTGCAAATAAAACTGACTTAATGCTTACCTCTCCACCTCATGCTTGTGGAAAACCCTTCTTGTATGAGGAAGATACCATGCATATTTGCTTTGAGCCTTGAGCAGTGTGGTCCTTAAGTGACTTGGAGGGCTCTGCCTTGTAAGGTGAAGCAAACATTTAAGGGATTATTGCTTCTTTCTTCCTGCTCCTGTCTCCTAAGTTAAGCTTGCCAAGTGATCTCTCTCCCCTGAGGTGTGCTCTCTGACATGTTTTGGGAGACTTCTCACATTGTGTGTTAAAAAAGGAAGACAAAGGCTGAGAGCTCTGCCACAGGGGAATTCTGCTTCCATTTGCCTTTCTTTGGGTTGAATGTGGCATCCACTGGTTCATTAGGAACGTTTCTGTAGACTTGGCCACTTATTGGATCAGTTGGTGATTTCTGGCTAAGGAAACACTTTCAGCATTGCTTTGCACTTAAGTAATTTTCACGGGATGAAAGAACTCAAAAGAAGTTTTTTAGATGTAATTTCAAGCCTTTTGCTTAAGCTTCTAAAAACTTCATGCAATAAAAAAGCCTTTTTCTTTGGCATTGGCTTTACACTAAAACATACAACACCACTGTGATTTATAGCCCATAGCCTTTTAGCTCATGTGCATGGAAACACTACCAAGCCATGCAGCAGCGTATTTTGTGTAAGTTCAGAGCTGCCTGGATTTCTCTTCTGAAACTATTTTTCCTTCATCATTTGCATCCAGAATGGCTGCTGCAGTTGTGCTGTCACAAAGCATACTTTGAGATGTCTTTGTTTATAATATTTCCCCTAGACAGAGTTTAATTAAAGGGAATGGGGTAATAGGATTTTTATACATGCCTCTTTATGGAATGGCATCCCTGTATCAGGTCTCTCAAGAAGCATGCTTCTATTGTTTGAATTACTTACAATAACTCTTGCTATGAGTGTGCAGCCTGCCTTTATTTTAAAGCAGGCCACAGAACCTAGGGCAGTGGGTGGTATTTAATCAGCCTCATAAGAATGAGCAAAGAGAACGCTTCACTCTGATGACATTTTATTTTAAATGTGCATTTTATCACATAATGAACTGTGTTTAATATGGAATAAATTATTATTCATCTTCAATAGCATTGTAGTCAGCCAGAGGGCGTGAAACTTGGATCCTCTCACCATTGCTGGTGGAGTGGCTAACAACAGGCATTGTTCTTGTAATTGTTAACAGATTAAGAGCTCCTTAAGAGGGGAAGAACTCAAAATATCTGTGGCAACATTATTGCCTATTATTTATATTGGCTACTTTTTGTATGCAATCTCCCTGGATTCAAGGTGTTACTAAATGTCTGTGTTGATTACCTCATGTCTGCTTCCTCTGGAACCTCTAGATATGTTTCTGTCATCCTGTTGTAGTTTAACCTGGCAAGAAGCCTAGATGATGCATTTCCAGTTCATAGCAATGTCATTACTGTTGACATGGGTTGGCCTGACAAGCATGAAAGCTGCAGTGCAAAATCTCCAATCCCAGTTATATCAAGGAAAAGGTGAAGAGCTGAAAATAAATCTCAGACGTCCATCATGGACTACTCTAAAGCTGAAAACATCTGAGAGTCTGGGCTAAATCCTCTGTGGTGCTGAGCACTTCTCGCCTTATTATCCCCTGGGGTAACAGAAGCTCAGCAGTCCTGTTCAGCTGTGGCATTTTGGAAAATTTTGTACTCTGCATGAAAGATCCCAGTGCCAATAGTCTGCACCTCTGCTCTTACACATCACTACTGTCGTGGTTTAACTTGGCTGGCAACTAAGTACCACGCAGCCACTCGCTCACTCCCCCCCTCCCTCAGTGGGATGGGGGAGAGAATTGTAGAAAAGGAAAAAAAAAGTAAGACCCGTGGGTTGAGATACAGACAGTTTAATAAGTGAAAAGAATAACAGAAGTAATAATAATAAAATGGTAAGAAAATATACAGAATATATAAAACAAGTGATGCACAATGCAATTGCTCACCACCCGCTGACCGATGCCCAGCCCGTCCCGAGCAGCGATTGCTCCCCCCGAGCCGCAATCACACAGCCCGAGCTGTGATCACTCTCCCCGCGACCGACCCACCGACTGACCGATGAACAACTAACCCCCCCGAGCATGACGTTATATGGTATGGAATAGCTCTTTGATCAGTTTGGGCTAGCTGTCCTAGCTGTGCTGTACTCCCAGCTTGTTATGCACCTGGCCGAGCAGGAGAAGCTCAAAAAGTCCTTGAGCAGTCTCAGCACTACTTGGCAACAACTGAAAACATCAGTGTGTTATCAACATTCTTCTAGCACTAAATCCAAAGCACAGCACTATGCTAGCTTCTGTGAAGAAAATTAACTCTGTCCCAGCCGAAACCAGGACAGTATCCACCCCTTATTCTATACCATTTACATCATGCTTAGGTCCTACCCTTACAATACATTCCAATTAATTACCATCACCTTCCCATTTTTTGGTATAGACATACAGATATCATTCCCTTAGTCTATGGACCATCCCTCTAAAAAGTCCATTGGGTTCATTTAGTCCACAGTTTTGGGCTCCATCTGTTGTAACAGTCTTTCAGGGCAGGAGAGATGTCGTCTGGTGTTGGGTTGTTGCATGCTGAAGTCAGTTCTGGTTCCATCTGCTGCACTTCCTCAGTTTCTTCAAAATTCATTCTTCTTAATCTGGGCGATTCTTACTGCTATACCATTGATAGGATATACAGCAATAATAAAAAATGATGACATATATTATACAGCAATTAACATTATACAATTCAGTTCATTGGCTGTTTTCACCCAAAATCAAATCCCTTGGAGGTACACATCGAACTTCCCCATCCTTCCGCATCACCCACCAAGTAGAGCCAGGTCCTTGGGCAAAAGCAATCCCACGGATGGGTTTGCCTTTACCTGAGGCAGGAGTAACCCAGACTGTCTTCCCCAGCATATTTTTT
>JADKXX010028434.1:0-33201 GCA_017310255.1 Butorides virescens
TTGAAATTTTAAGAGGACAAAGACAATTGGGAACTGAGAAAAAAAAAAGAAGCAATTAGTTGCCTCCCTGAACCCAGGACTTTGAAGGACTACAAGCATTTCTGGGAATGGTGGGATGGTGTCATCTGTGGATTATGAACTATGAACAACTTAAAGCTTCTAATAGTTCAAGTGATGGTTTTACAGACTGGACTGACACTGGTAAGACTGCATTCAGAGAACTAAAGCAAGCCTTGATGAAGGCACCAGCTTTGGGTTTGCCAGTCCTCACAAACAGAAAGGAGGGCATTGGCTATAGCCTAGCAGGATGTTAAAAGTACCAAGCGGTGTTTCTGGAACAGGATGACATCCATTTAAAAGCCACCACCATTGTTAACCCTGCCATATTCCTGACAAGGGGTCAAGCCAAAGGAGAGCCAGAACATGATTGCTAACAGATGATCGAGGAAGTCTACTCGAGCTGACTGGACCTTAAAGACACCCCATTAGAAGAGCCGGATTTGGAGCTGTATACAGATGTAAACAGCCTTCTCTTTAACTGAGAAGGCTGAAATAATAGCGCTTACCAGGGTGCTAGAGTTGAGCCAAGGAAAACAAGTCAACATATGGACAGACTCTAAATATGCTTTTGGAGTAGTCCACACACATGGAGTGACATGGAAAGAAAGAGGACTTTTGTCGGCACAAGGAACCACCATTCGACATGCAGAACAAGTATTGAAATTGTCAGAAGCCATCAGCGGTTGCAATAGTGCACTGTAAGGCACACCAGTCAGGTAAAACTGTCCCCAAAACAGGTAATCGATTGGCAGATGAGGCTGCTGGAGAGGCTGCAGAAAAAGGCATCCTAACTTTAGACCGGAAAGAGGTAAAGGGGTATAACCTTACCTAAAGAACCCCAAAAATATGATGCCGATTACTAAACTGCAGGCTAAATAGGATGAAAGAGGATGGGCTATAATGCCGATGAGCCAAATAGTGGTACCACCTACAATAATGAGAGAAATTGCCAGGGCAGAACATGATAAGGTACACCAGGGAACAGAGAACCTTGTCAGGCACTTGCAGAAATGCATGCTAAGCAGAGCCATGACAGGAATCATTTGATCAGTTATGGGCATAGCTTTGTCAGATGGTTCCTGCTGCGGCTGGAAGTAGGAAAAGCCATCCATCAGATGAGCTCTCCAGCTTGTCACAGCTTGTACTAATACACCTGGGGCAATTCTCAATATATCTCACACTCACACTAGAAAAGAGCACGGTTTTATTCTTGGGAAACACAAAAGCAGAGGCTTATTCACATTTCGGAACCAAGTGGAGCTTCCATCTATGCTAGTTCATGTTCAGCTTGCTGTTTACTGGGGTCCCCATGTCCTTTTCTGCAGAGCTGCTAAAAGCTAGTGTTCAGCAGTGTATCCCAGTGCATGGGATTATTTTGTTCTAGATGCAGGCTTTGCATTTGCCTTTGTAGCACTTCATGAAATTTCTTGTCAGCTCAGCCCTCTAGTCAGTTGAAGTCCCTTGACCTTGCCCTCCAGAATATCAGATGTTCCTACTCTGCTTTGGTGAAATTTACAAACTGATGGGGGGGTGTGCTTTTTCTGCTCCTCGGATAGCTGATGAGGACAACAAACAGCAGTAATCCCTGTGCTGGCCACTGAAGAATGTTACTGGTATCTGGCTGCAGGTTAGACTTGGGCTCTTCAGTCACCAAGTAGTTGCTGGTGAGATTAAATGCTCAAAAAGCTCAGGTTCTCATTGGTGTGTGAGGGTGAGGCTCTTTTCCTGATGCATTGTTACTGCTTTCTGGCTTCACACAGAAAATGGAAAAGTCTTTTAGGTGGTTTTCTTTAAAAATCTCCTTTGCCATGATAACAAATCTCTCAGTATATGCAAATATAGAAATATTAATTTGTCATGTTTGTCATTGGTGAAAATTAAAGTGTAGAATGCTGGGGGCAGGAAGAATTTCCATTAACAATTTAATGTCCTTTTCTGAAGGTCTATGTATAATTATTGAAAATGGGCTTGTTCTCCTCATTCCCTATGCATCAGCTTTACATTCACATAATCCTCATGGAGATGATAGATAGTCATGCAAGAGAAGTAAATTGTCTCCCTAGAAGATGAGAGGAGTAGGAGTTTTCCTACTGACAGTTCTTACCTTTTTCCTAAACAACTGTAGATTGACAAGAGCTACTTTTATAATTCTTTAGCTAATGGCATGGGTTTATATCCTATTACAATGGTGAGTCCATCTCTCAACACAGCTCATATACTGAGAAACTTCAGCACTAGGGGATTATTCTAATAATATTGTAAAATTGCATTAGGGAGCTGGAATGATAATGCAGGAGCCTGTAATTCTGAATGTTTGATCCTGGCTTTAATGTGTCCCTAAAGGTATGAATTGAGGAGCAGGACTCAAAATTAGTAGAGATAAGAGGACCAGTAGATCAAGTTTTGTTCTGTCCTCCATGTGGACAAACATAGAAGTAGTACCCATTGTGTAGCATATCAAGCCAATAGGAATGGGAAGTTGCCTTTCCCGAATCTTTTTCTTGTGATTTGTACATCCTTCTGGAAGTCTTTTAAGAATTGCTGCTGGGCACAGTAAAGCAGGTAACTAGCTAACATGCTACATTTTCAGGGGGGAACACAGCTTGTCTTCAGCATTAATAAAAACAAAAGGAAATAAAGTGAAGCTTTTAATTCAATACACACAAGAGAAACCAGCCTGTTTGTAGTATTAAAATGCATCACTTCAGGTGCTTTGCCACATCTATTTTCAAGTCCACTGACAACCAAAGTGATATTGTCCAATGTATCAAACTCACTAGGCTTTTAAGGGGAAATTCTGTTGAATTCCTTGCAGAATAAGTATTAAGCTAATTCCCTTTCTGAGCTGCTGATAGGGAAACAAACTTAAGTCCAGTGTGCAAATATGCCAAGGGGATGTGTTGACTTTCTGTGTTGTGGAGGGAGAGGGAAATGCAAGGACTAGCAGCTGCTGCCTTCATGCTGCTGAAACTGAAGG
This sequence comes from Butorides virescens, assembly GCA_017310255.1. Taxonomy (NCBI): domain Eukaryota; kingdom Metazoa; phylum Chordata; class Aves; order Pelecaniformes; family Ardeidae; genus Butorides; species Butorides virescens. Next base: position 3,038 of record JADKXX010028434.1, read on the forward strand.
TGTTTAAATGGTGGTAATCATGGCTTGCTACCTCTAGTGGAAAGAAAATGGGAACACAAACATCAGAAAAAACAGCCTGGTGCAATCACGCTTTTTTACTAGATCTGAATGGGCATCTCTAACTCCTCACCCTGGGATAATAAATGTCTGTGTCACATCAAGCAACAGAAGCTTCATTAATATACTTTTTTTTGCCCCATTTTGCTGTGGTTCAGTATGTGGCAGGCTTCCATTATCTGGATCTAAACAAGGCAAAACAGGTAGCCGACTGCCAAGGTAGTGAATTCTAAGGAATGCGTCCTGTTATATGAAAGGAAGGAATACACAGGCAGTTATGAAATTTTTAGACCATTCTGGTTTGCTACTTAAGCCAGGTAAGCCAGCCTTCATTCTGGCTCATGTGGTCTTAGCTTCAGACAAATTTTATTTAATAGAATAGGTAATGCTGAGGAGGGAGGAGAAGACACATGTAGGTTGCCTCATGCAATGAGCTTTATAGCTGTCTTAAATATGCCCTGAGTTAAAACGGTGGTGAGTTACAGAGAGAGAAAAGAGAGGTGAGCCTCTATAAGATGGCAGAAAAAACACAGCATGTTCCCTATATGTGTGTGGTTAGCATAAAAAAGGGTCCTGTATCTATGACGCACAAGCCTGCATTCAGCTTCTGGACTGTCTGTAAAACCACAAATGAATTGTTTATCCTACCAGTGCTTTGATTTTCCATCTGCAATGTGGATATATGTGTGTCTGTGCATACGAAGGACATCTGATGTGTGCAGTGGCTGGATCTGCAACAGGGAGTATCTGCACCACAGTCCAAGGTGCATCCAAACCATTTTCACCCTTGTAGGAAACCTTACCAAAGCTTTTTCTCTTCAGAGAATTGCAGGTGTTTTATCTCCAAGGCAATAGCAAAAAGGCTGGCATGTTCCCATTATCGGCCCTCTTGAGTCTTCAGGAAGAATGATCAAGCATGGGAGAAAGGCCATACCATAGACTGGGTAAACCTGATTCTTCTCTACCCACCTGCTTACCTGGAAGTGCCCAAAAAAAAAGAGAATTCTCATTTCTTCCTTAACCCTTAAGTTCCACAACTGGGTCCTTCCCTTCAGGTCTAGTGGCATGGTCAGGAAGAGAAACTGAGGTCTCCCAGAGAAGGAAGGTACTATTGGAACATATCAGGAAATGAGGAAAGAATGAAAAACTGCAGAAGGGAAAAAAAAGCAATGCAGGAAACAAAAATATTTTGAAGAAGGTCTCTGTAAAAAAGAAAAAATTTTAAAAGACTGAATCACTTAAAAGGTGATGTACAGATAACTAGATACCAAGGGAGGGGAGAAATGAGGAAGCAGGGGAGGAACGAGGCACCTAGAGAACTGGGTTGTCATTGGATGCTGAATCACTGACTGAAGAATGGGGCTTTCCCCTGAGCCTATATAGCTGATACATCACTTGCCAGCTGAAAAACTGACAGCTGTGTTAGCTGACAGGTTTGATCGCCCAGTTCTCCACCAATTCACATCACAGAGTACTGACAAATGAAGGACTAGGTTTCAGAGTAATCAAAAAAACTACATTGAGCAGTGGTGGGTGGGCAGGGGGTGAATTTCCTGTTCCTGAACAGCAGAGGGTTGTTACCAGATGATTTATATAATTTCTCTATCCTTCCTGACCTATCCAGTCTCTTGCCCATCCGTTATGTCTTTCTTGTTTTGTCTCTCTTTGTAAGGTTTCCGGGACAGGGCCTATAATTTTCTATGTAAGTATACACAGAGTGCTGGTCTTAGGCAATAGCACAGGTACTAACTCTAAAAAAAGTTTATGTAATAGATCTGCAAAGTGTCTGGGAGGTTTGGAGGGAGACAACAGAAGGTTGTGGAGCCAGCACGTGGGTGTGCAGTGGACATACAGGGCTTGAGAAAGTTACCATCCATGCTGACATTCCTGAAACTGACCCCTGCCCACGCAAAAGCCCAACTAGAACTCAACCTGGCCACTGTTGTAAGGGATAATAAAAAAAGTTTTTATAAATATGTTAACAGCAAAAGGAGAGCCAGGGAGAACCTCCATCCTCTAGTGGATGCAAGCGGGAACATTGCCATGAAGGATGAGGAAAAGGCTGAGATACTTAATGCCTTCTTTGCCTTGGTCTTTAATGGCCCGACGAGTTACCCCCAGGGTGCGCAGCCCCCCAAGCTGGAAGACAGGGAAGGTGAGTGGAATAAACCCCCCATAATCTAGGAGGAAGCAGTTTTTGACCTGCTATGCCACCTGAACATCCACAAGTCTGTGGGGCCGGATGGGATCCACCCAAGAGTGCTGAAGGAGCTGGCAGAGGAGCTTGCCCAGCCACTCTCCATCATTTATCAGCAGTCCTGGTTAACAGGGGAGGTCCCAGATGACTGGAGGTTGGCAAATCTTCAAGAAGGGACGGAAGGAGGACCCAGGGAACTACAGACCTGTCAGCCTGTCCTCAGTACCGGGGAAGATTATGGAGAGGTTCATCCTGAGTGCGCTCACCAGACACATGGAGGACAATCAGGGGATCAGGCCCAGCCAGCATGGGTTCATGAAAGACAGGTCTTGCCTAACCAACCTGATTTCCTTCTATGACCAGGTGACCCGCCTGGTAGATGATGGAAAGGCTGTGGATGTTGTATACCTGGACTTCAGCAAAGCCTTTGACACCGTCTCCCACAGCATTCTCCTGGAGAAGCTGGCGGTTCATGGCCTAGATGGGTGTACTCTTTGCTGGGCAAAAAACTGTCTGGATGGCCAAGTCCAGAGAGTTGTGGTGAATGGAGTTAAATCCAGTTGGAGGCCAGTCACAAGCGGTGTTCCCCAGGGCTCAGTTCTAGGGACGGTCTTTAACAATGACCTGGATGAGGGGATTGAGTGTGCCCTCAGTAAATTTGCAGATGACACCGAACTGGGTGGGAGTGTTGATCTGCTTGAGGGGAGGAGGGCTCTGCAGAGGGACCTGAACAGGCTGGATCGATGGGCCGAGGCCAACTGTATGAGGTTCAATAAGGCCAAGTGCTGGGTCCTGCACTTTGGTCACAACAACCCCATGCAGCGCTACAGGCTTGGGGAAGAGTGGCTGGAAAGCTGCCTGGCAGAAAAAAACCTGGGGTACTGGTTGACAGCCAGCTGAATATGAGCCAGCAGTGTGCCCAGGTGGCCAAGAAAGCCAATGGCATCCTGGCTTGTATCAGGAATAGTGTGGCCAGCAGGAGTAGGGAAGTGATCGTGCCCCTGTACTCGGTGCTGGTGAGGCCGCACCTTGAATACTGTGTTCAGTTTTGGGCCCCTCACTACAAGAAAGATGTTGCATTGCTGGAACATGTCCAGAGGAGAGCAACCAAGCTGGTGAGGGGTCTGGAGCACAAGTCTTAGGAGGAGCAGCTGAGAGAACTGGGGTTGTTTAGCCTGGAGAAGAGGAGGCTGAGGGGAGACCTTACTGCCTTCTACAACTGCCTTAAAGGAGGCTGTAGAGAGGTGGGTGTCGGCCTCTTCTCCTTCGTAACGAACGATAGGACGAGGGGAAATGGTCTGAAGTTGCGCCAGGGCAGGTTTAGGCTAGACATGAGGAAAAACTTCTTCACCGAAAGGGTTGTCAGCCTCTGGAATGGGCTGCCCAGGGAGGTGGCTGAGTCCCCATCCCTGGAGGTATTTAAAAGAAGGATAGATGAGGTGCTTAGGGGCATGGTTTAGTGGTGGGATGGCAGGGTTAGGTTAACGGTTGGACTTGATGATCTCAAAGGTCTTTTCCAACCTAGACGATTCTATGATTCTATGATCTAACTTTCCTCCAGCAAGATTACTGGGTTCATGCTTGAATATATAAGTGTTTGAGAGATATTGACAAATGTCCTGAAATTCAGAGAGATCATCCAAAGCATTTAGAACTGGGATGGATTGCCTCCTTGAAGAAAGATTAAAGGAGTTAAATATATTATCTATGTGTCAGCTAAGGAGAAGGAAACTTAATCTCTATATATCTGAAGGAAGAGTGTAAACATGAAGGAGGACTACAAATTGCTTAGTAGGCATGAGGGAATAAGAATAATAATGGGATTTTGAAAAAAAAAGAGAAAACTCAATTGTGGGACAGGGAGGAGGAAGGATGCTGTCCCTTGAGAAACAGGGGAAGTTTGATGTGTAGGAGACACAGAGCTAAAGCTGTTGAATGCTTTTTTGCCGGGTCCTGAACAAGTGCCTAGACCTTAGACAGCAAGGCTGCCAGGCTGGGCAAAGGACTTGGGCCAGCATGATTTTTAAGGGACTCAGCATGCCAGCAAAGGCAGGGACTTTCATGCAGTGTTCTTAGGGACTTAGCTGACTGCCAGCCTGTCTATGAGGGAAGCTATGTGGCCTCACCTGGAGACACAGACCTGCAGTCCTGTCTATAGGCAGGGATGCGGGTCTTTTGAATTGACTGAACTGTGGGCCTAGTGAAATGTTCCAATGAGCTGCTCCTGAATCACCCTAAACCTAGGAGATCCAGCAGGTGAAGCTGAACAGCTATTTGAGACTTTGCATTGGTGCACATTTTTTTATTAATGTAGCTGTTTTCATAAACATTAAGAAAAGTTTTAGCTGTGGCTCATTTTATAAGAGCTGGTTGTCCATGATATTGGGATGGGATATTTGTAAGGTGTGGTTTGCCTAACTCGTTTTATCTACTGCTTCATTTGAGAAAACCTTTTGGAATAAGAAAATTAAAGACTAGCAGATAATATATGCTCACAGGATGAATGTTCTGGCAAGAATTTTCTAAGACATTCTGCAGACAGTGCACTGTTCTACTGTAGCACCCTCACATCTTCTCTGTGTCAAGCTCCCCTTGTAGTTTTCTGGAGACAACCAAGCCATGAATTCCTTGGTATTGCTTGCAGTGGTACACTAGGAAAGACAAGAGTTTGCCAGCACTTACAGTGCACTGAGATCTGATGGATCACTGTTTTCCCACTCAATTTATTTTTATTCTGACAAGATGGCAAAGGAGAAATAAAATATTATAGGATGTTTGCACGGGAGGTTATCTTGTACTATGAGGTAGTTATAGAGCATGTTGTTTAACACAGCACATGTTTCTCTCTGGACTATTGATCTTCTATCTGTGTTTGATAAAAGGGAAGAATCACTTCCCATCTTCTGTCAGAGCTTTTGGAGTCTATCGCCAGATTATTGCCCAGAGAGTTTAACAGAAATATATGCATGAAAGAACAGGCCACTAAATCAACCACAATGTCAAATAACAAATAACTGTTATAAGAAATAGGGCAATTTTGAAACATTATTTCCTTCTTAATGGATCTAGAGCCATTTAAAGATTTTCTCGGTAGTCTGTTTATAGAAACAAGTGCGTCAGAGGATCAGAATACTCATGCTGTCTGTACACAACATGGAATTAAAGCAATTTTCATGAGGCATGCCTTTTTGAAAATGCAATGTAGGTAGTACTTATTTGTATTTGATAGATGCTGATCAACATGCAGGAAATGTTTGGCAATTACTGGGTGAGACCTGGAGAGCAACGCTGCACTTTGCTCACTGAAAGCTCAGATGAGAAATGTCTGCCAAGTCAATATGTTGGGTCTGACTTCAGAATTATAAAGACCTGGATACTCCCACTGATGTTGGTCCCACTGATTGCCAGAGGTGAGAAGCTTTGAAAACTAAGCTCCAGGGCAGACAGGAGGCTAAGACAGTGGGAAACTTCATCAATGATTCATTTACTACTGAGTCTAATGTGTTTGCTTTGCTCTGGCAGTAGTTGGCACTGCCTTTTCTTTATTCCAGATGTGTTTGGGGACTGGACTCTGTTCTGTAAAGACCTGTGCAGAGATTTTACATTTACTTGAGAGCAAAGACCTAAGATTTTGGAATTTGACTGCAGTATCAGCTGGTGATGAACAGACTGTTTTGAATTTCACTTCTTGGCTGTGTTATCATTTATATTCATGAAAATAAGGCCTTGTGACACAATGCCAGATGATCATGTCTTTATTGCCAGTGTCTGATGCATGTTAGTGACAGTCCAGCTCATGAAAGGCATGCAGCAGCAAGTGGCCACATTTTGTTCAATATGACTATTGCCCCTGCCCCATTTCATTCTCACTTTCACCTGTTGGGTTTAACACAGAGAAACTTAAACCTGTGTCGTGGTTTAACCTGGCTGGCAACTAAGCACCACCCAGCCGCTCGCTCACTCCCCCCCCCCCCCCCCCCCCAGTAGGATGGGGGAGAGAATTGGGAAGGAATAAAAGGTTAGAGGCGAGGGCTGAGATAAAGACAGTTTAATAAGAGAAAATAATAATAATAATAGTAATAATGAGAATGATAACAAAATATACAGAATATACAAAACGAATGATGCACAATGCAATTGCTCACCACCCACCGATGCCCAGCCTGTCCCGAGCCGCAATCACTTCCCGAGTCGCGATCAGTCCCTGAGCAGCGACCACTCTCCCCACGACCGAACCGACCGAATGACTGACCGACTGACTAAGCCCCCCCGAGCATGACGTTATATGGTATGGAATAGCTCTTTGATCAGTTTGGGCTAGCTGTCCTAGCTGTGCTGTACTCCCAGCTTGTTATGCACCTGGCCGAGCAGGAGAAGCTCAAAAAGTCCTTGAGCAGTCTCAGCACTACTTGGCAACAACTGAAAACATCAGTGTGTTATCAACATTCTTCTAGCACTAAATCCAAAGCACAGCACTATGCTAGCTTCTGTGAAGAAAATTAACTCTGTCCCAGCCGAAACCAGGACAGTATCCACCCCTTATTCTATACCATTTACATCATGCTTAGGTCCTACCCTTACAATACATTCCAATTAATTACCATCACCTTCCCATTTTTTGGTATAGACATACAGATATCATTCCCTTAGTCTATGGACCATCCCTCTAAAAAGTCCATTGGGTTCATTTAGTCCACAGTTTTGGGCTCCATCTGTTGTAACAGTCTTTCAGGGCAGGAGAGATGTCGTCTGGTGTTGGGTTGTTGCATGCTGAAGTCAGTTCTGGTTCCATCTGCTGCACTTCCTCAGTTTCTTCAAAATTCATTCTTCTTAATCTGGGCGATTCTTACTGCTATACCATTGATAGGATATACAGCAATAATAAAAATGATGACATATATTATACAGCAATTAACATTATACAATTCAGTTCATTGGCTGTTTTCACCCAAAATCAAATCCCTTTGAGGTACACATCGGACTTCCCCATCCTTCCGCATCACCCACCAAGTAGAGCCAGGTCCTTGAGCAAAAGCAATCCCACGGATGGGTTTGCCTTTACCTGAGGCAGGAGTAACCCAGACTGTCTTCCCCAGCATATTTTTTACATGCACTACAGGGACTTTATCCCCTTCTACAGTACGTAAGAGGTTTGATTGGGCAGGGCCAGCTCGGCTGGCAGATCCTCTAGTGTTGACTAACCAGGTAGCTTTTGCTAAATGTGTATCCCAATGTTTGAATGTTCCACCACCCATTGCTTTCAGTGTAGTCTTTAACAGTCCATTGTATTGTTCAATTTTCCCAGAGGCTGGTGCATGATAGGGGATGTGATAGACCCACTCAATGCCATGCTCTTTGGCCCATTTGTCTATGAGGCTGTTTCAGAAATGAGTTCCGTTGTCTGACTCAATTCTTTCTGGGGTGCCATGTCGCCATAGGACTTGTTTTTCAAGGCCTAGGATAGTGTTCCGGGCAGTGGCGTGGGGCACGGGATATGTTTCCAGCCACCCGGTGGTAGATTCCACCATGGTGAGCACATAGCGCTTGCCATGGCGGGTTCGTGGGAGTGTGATATAATCAATCTGCCAAGCCTCTCCATATTTGTATTTCAGCCACCGTCCTCCATACCAGAGAGGCTTTAACCGCTTGGCTTGTTTGATCGCAGCACATGTTTCACATTCATGAATAACCTGTGCAATAGCGTCCATAGTTAAGTCCACCCCTCGATCACGAGCCCATCTGTATGTTGCATCTCTTCCTTGATGGCCTGAGGTGTCATGGGCCCACCGAGCTAGAAACAATTCACCCTTATGTTGCCAGTCCAGATCCACCTGAGCCACTTCAATCTTAGCAACCTGATCTGCCTGCTGGTTGTTTTGATGTTCTTCAGTGGCATGACTCTTGGGCACATGAGCATCTACGTGACGTACCTTTACAACCAGGTTCTCTACCCGGGCAGCAATATCTTGCCACAGTGCGGCAGCCCAGATGGGTTTGCCTCTGCGCTGCCAGTTGTTCTGCTTCCATTGCTGCAACCACCCCCACAGGGCATTTGCCACCATCCATGAGTCAGTATAGAGATAGAGCACTGGCCATTTTTCTCTTTCAGCAATATCTAAAGCCAGCTGGATGGCTTTCACCTCTGCAAATTGACTCGATTCACCTTCTCCTTCAGCAGTCTCTGCAACTTGTCTTGTAGGACTCCATACAGCAGCCTTCCACCTTCGATGCTTTCCCACAAGATGACAGGATCCATCAGTGAACAGGGCATATTGCTTCTCATTTTCTGGCAATTCATTGTACAGTGCGGCTTTTTCAGCACATACCACTTCCTCCTCTGGTGATATTCCAAAATCTTTGCCTTCTGGCCAGTCCATGATCACTTCCAAGATTCCTGGGCGACTGAGGTTTCCTATTCGAGCCTGTTGTGTAATCAGTGCGACCCACTTACTCCACGTAGCATCAGTTGCATGATGTGTAGAGGGGACCTTTCCTTTGAACATCCAGCCCAGCACCGGCAGTCGGGGTGCCAGGAGGAGCTGTGCTTCAGTACCAATCACTTCAGAAGCAGCTCGAACCCCTTCATATGCTGCCAATATCTCTTTTTCAGTTGGAGTATAGTTGGCCTCAGATCCTCTGTATCCCCGACTCCAGAAGCCTCGGAGTCTCTCCTGGTGCTTTCTGCCAGAGGCTCCAGGTAGGGCCATTCTCTCCGGCTGCGGTGTAGAGCACATTTTTTACATCTTGCCTTGCCCGGACCGGCCCAAGGGCTACTGCATGCACTATCTCCTGTTTAATTTGTTCAAAGGCTTGTCGTTGTTCAGGGCCCCATTGGAAATCGTTCTTCTTCCGGGTCACGTGGTAGAGAGGGCTTACAATCTGGCTGTAATTTGGAATATGCATCCTCCAAAACCCCACAACGCCCAAGAAAGCTTGTGTTTCCTTTTTGCTAGTTGGTGGAGACATGGCTGTTATTTTGTTCATCACATCCATTGGAATCTGACGACGTCCATCTTGCCATTTGATTCCTAAAATCTGGATCTCCTGTGCAGGTCCCTTGACTTACTTTGTTTTATAGCAAAACTGGCCTTCAGAAGCATTTGGAGTATTTTCTTCCCTTTCTCAAAAACTTCTGCTGTATTGCCCCACACGATGATGTCATCAATATATTGCAGATGTTCTGGAGCTTCACCCTGTTCCAGTGCTGTCTGGATCAGTCCATGGCAAATGGTAGGGCTGTGTTTCCACCCCCGGGGCAGTCAATTCCAGGTATACTGGATGCCCCTCCAAGTGAAAGCAAACTGTGGCCTGCACTCTGCTGCTAAAGGGATTGAAAAGAAAGCATTTGCAATATCAATTGTGGCATACCACTTGGCTGCCTTTGACTCCAGTTCATATTGAAGCTCTAGCATGTCTGGCACGGCAGCACTCAGTGGTGGCGTAACTTCATTCAAGCCACGATAGTCTACTGTCAGTCTCCACTCTCCATCAGGCTTTCTCACTGGCCATATGGGACTGTTAAAGGGTGATCGGGTCTTGCTGATCACTCCTTGGCTCTCCAGTCGACGAATCAGCTTATGGATGGGAATCAGGGAGTCTCGGTTGGTGCGATATTGCCTCCTGTGCACTGTTGTGGTGGCAATCGGCACTTGTTGTTCTTCAACCTTCAGCAACCCCACAACTGAAGGGTCCTTTGAGACACCAGGCAAGGTAGACAGATGCTTAATTTCTTCTGCCTCCAAGGCAGCTATACCAAAAGCCCACCGGTACCCTTTTGGGTCCTTAAAATACCCTCTCCTGAGGTAGTCTATGCCCAGGATGCACGGAGCATCTGGGCCAGTCACAATGGGGTGCTTTTGCCACTCATTCCCGGTTAGGCTCACTTCGGCCTCCAATACAGTCAGCTCTTGAGATTCCCCTGTCACTCCAGAAATACAAATGGATTCTGCCCCTATATGGCTTGATGGCATTAGAGTACACTGTGCACCGGTGTCTACTAGAGCGCTATACTTCTGTGGGTCTGACGTGCCAGGCCATCGAATCCACACAGTCCAGTAGACCCTGTTATCCCTCTCCTCCACCCGGCTGGAGGCAGGGCCCCTCTAATTCTGGTCACTGTTGCTCATGGTTTGTGTGTATGAGTTAGAAGTTCCTTCATCACAATCAGAATCAAGATCAGCCCTTCTATTTTGTCTGAAAAAACTACGGTCTGCCCCATCTCTGGAAATTGGAGCAACCAGTTCCTTGGAAGAGCCCCCTTTTGTGTTTGTTTTTCTTTGCAACTCGCGTACTCGTGCCTCTAGGGCCGAGGTAGGTTTTTTCCTCATGTCCTCTCCATGGTCACGCAGGTAAAACCATAGAGTGCCCCGTGGTGTGTACCCTCGATATTCTTTTCCTTGAGCAGAAGGGCGCTTACTTCTGATGGCTGAGATACTGGTCTGTACAGGAGGGCAGTAGGGCATACGCTTTTCAAGTTGTTCAAACTTCCAAGACAGTTTCTCCACAGCTGAAACAAAGGGGGAAGAAGAGATACTTTCTTCGTATTCCTGGAGCTGGCTAGCCACTTCATCTACTGTTGGTCCCCGTCCAGCTTCCCAGCTCATCATTGCCCATGTGTTGGCAAATGATGTTGGTGCGCTCCGTAACAACTTCCGCCACATGGGTCGTGTGCACTGGACACTATCTGGATCTTTGGGCAACTGGTCATTGTCCAGGTCACTATAAATCACTTCTAGGACAGCTAATTCCCTCAGGTACTGGATGCCTTTCTCGACGGTGTTCCATTTGCCTGGGCGATGTATGATGTCTTCCTTGAAGGGATATCTTTCCTTCATGGCTGACAGTAGTCGCCTCCAGAGGCTGAGGATTTGTGTCCCTTTTCCAATCGATTTGCCAATGCCCCCTTCCCTAGAAAGGGATCCTAGTTGCTTGGCTTCCTTACCCTCGAGTTCCAGGCTACTGGCCCCATTATCCCAGCATCGGAGTAGCCAGGTGACAATGTGCTCACCTGGACGGCGGCTGAAATATTTTCGGATATCTTGCAGCTCATTCAAGGATAGGGATCGGGTGGTTTCTGTCTCGTTTATGAGCTCTTCCTCCTCCTCTTGTGATGGTCCCGCTTTTTCATCCTCCCTTTCCAAACGAGTTGACTTTCACTTCCAAGATTTCTTCTTTTGTATAAGGGGCGACTGATGCTGGCACGGGTTGTTTCGTTGGTTCAGCCGCAGTGCCTGTGGCCTGGGCCGGAGTAGCCGCAGTGCACATCACTGGGGTTGAAGTAGCTGCAGTGCATATCACCGGGGTTGGAGTAGTTGCAGTGTATATCACTGGGGTTGGAGTAGCCGCAGTGGCTGTGGCCAGGGTTGGAGTAGCCACAGTGGCTGTAGCCAGGGTTGAAGCAGCCGCAGTGGCTGTGGGCTTGTCATCAGATCCAGAGACTTTCTGTTCCCTTTGGATATATTGAAGCGTGTTGAACAGGGCTCGGTAAGCATGGGCCAGGCCCCAGCACATTGCAGTGATTTGTGCTTGCCTAGAATTGCCAGGTTGACAGCATACCTTTTCCAAATATTCTACCAGTTTTTCAGGATTCTGCACTTGTTCAGGAGTGAATTTCCAAAACACTTGAGGTGCCCATCGTTCTAGGCATTTACCCATACTACCCCAAATACCCTGCCACTCATAACTATCCAGCCCTGGGGCAGACATCTGGATGGTATTATTAAGTCGCTTACTAACTTTGGACAAAACTGAAACAATATTCCAAATAGATATCAATAGATATAACAACTATCCAAGGATGTTCAAGGTACTGAAAAGCTATTGTAACGAAGGAGGAAACATCATCAAAGGCGGCAGAAAAAGTGCCATTCTGTATTTCCTCCAGAACAAACTTTTCAGAATCCAATGTATAATTGCTAATATTCCCCGCAAGGTGGTACCCAAAGTGCAGTACAGACTTCGACATGAAACCCAAATACCAGATAAAGCTCAAGGTCATTGTTTGAATAACAAGTTTCCCAAGCAAAACATGTTTAGTCACTGCAGAGCATAACAAACTGCAAAAACCAACACCAACTTTTAACAAGTACAGCAAAGGAGGGAGCATGGTGCAGATCGGATAAACTAAGATCAAGAGCAAATGAATCAATTCACGACCCACAACTGTTTAACAGATACAAATTCCTTAATATTCTCTGGTAACTCTGTCGTTATCTCAAGCCCTTCGGGTCCCTGTTTGGGAGCCAAAAAGGACTGTCGTGGTTTAACCCGGCTGGCAACTAAGCACCACACAGCCGCTCGCTCATTCCCCCCCCCCTCAGTGGGATGGGGGAGAGAATTGGGAAGGAATAAAAGGTTAGAGGCGAGGGCTGAGATAAAGACAGTTTAATAAGAGAAAATAATAATAATAATAGTAATAATGAGAATGATAACAAAATATACAGAATATACAAAACGAATGATGCACAATGCAATTGCTCACCACCGACCGATGCCCAGCCTGTCCCGAGCCGCAATCACTTCCCAAGCTGCGATCAGTCCCCGAGCAGCGACCACTCTCCATGCAACCGAACCGACCGAATGACTGACCGACTGACTAAGCCCCCCCGAGCATGACGTTATATGGTATGGAATAGCTCTTTGATCAGTTTGGGCTAGCTGTCCTAGCTGTGCTGTACTCCCAGCTTGTTATGCACCTGGCCGAGCAGGAGAAGCTCAAAAAGTCCTTGAGCAGTCTCAGCACTACTTGGCAACAACTAAAAACATCAGTGTGTTATCAACATTCTTCTAGCACTAAATCCAAAGCACAGCACTATGCTAGCTTCTGTGAAGAAAATTAACTCTATCCCAGCCGAAACCAGGACAACCTGCTGCTACGTAACTGCAGCCCGTCACTAATTCTCCTGGCTTGGAAATGCTTAACAAATACAGTTAAACAATGTACACACTTCACTAACTGCTGGAGGAAGGCACCCAAACAGTTGATGGTTTGACTCTTTGTATTACAAAAAAGAAATCGGGCAATGAAGGTCAGAGAGATGTTTGAATTAATTGAATTATTGTGTTTAACATTAACATGATGAAGCAACAGATCCCCTGTCGGGAACGACTGTGTAACATATACATGGATTTTTCTGCATGTCTTTTATCATTCAGAGCAACTGCAGTCAAGATGGTGATGTGGAAATGATTAAAATTTAAACAAAGGGTTTTTTTTGAGAAGGAAGCAAAATTGCAAATATTTCATAGGATTTACAAGAGAGAGAGTTTTTTTCTTTCAAAGTGGTATAGCAGCATAGTTTAGAACATACACATAACCAATCTGTCTTTCCATTGGAGAATGAGAGACTGCATTTCTTAACCATAAAAGAATAAAATTCTAAACAGCAAGTGAGGAAGACATATTTGCAAACTGGATTTTATTTACATATTTTACATTGCTTATAACAATCCTATAATATAACTTGTCATATACTTAGGTACATCATTTCAAAGTGAGTGGAAACATAGGATTAAATAGCTTGCTCTAAGCCAGCTTTGTGCAGATCATCTTCTTCCCATCCTTGGCCCTGGATCTGGGAGGATACAGGTCCACTGTCTAGGACGTGACTTCTGGAAAGCAATAATTAAATCCCACACAAGCTCTTCAGCTTGACTCTGGCCATTGTCTCTTTAGGATGGGAAAATCAGTTGTCAACTGCTAGCAGAGGGTGCTGCCTTCTAAGCATCTGTATATAGGGATCTGATAGTCTGTGTTTGGGAGGTTTCTTAACATAGCCACCAAATAAAAATATCAGCAGTGAATCTGGGTGCCAAACCCCTTCTTTTCTTCTATATACAAAGCATATTCCTCTGGAGCATTTATGGAGCATACAAACTGTCTTTGAGAGGAAACCAGAAACAGATCTTAGCTCTGCAAGTTCTTCTTGATTTTTAATAGAAAAGAACAGTGCAGATTTTCTTTCTAAAGCAAATTTATAAATAGTCAAGACAGCACATTTATATCACTGATTCTGTGACAGAATCATAGTGTAAATGCACTTAAGAAACAGTTCTTTTGATTTAATTTTTTGACATTGCTTGTTTGATAGTGGAGCTGAGGAAGAGAGGGAATTCCCAGCCCATAAAAAAGTCTCTTTTTAATATATTGTACACTCAATTGTGCAGAAAAATTGAAGTGCCTCCCTCTCCCAAACAGTCCTAATAGCTCTCTATTTGGAAATAGCAAAACACTTAGATTTTTGACACTTGTTAACAAAATATCTGATTGGAGTTATTTAATGTGGCTTTCCTGAACCAGCTGGCACAATTCCCCTAGAAGTTCAAAGTTCAGCCCCATAATGTCCCAGCTAACAACATGGTGCCTTGGGAGAAGTAGTTGTGGATGTATCCTGCCCCTCTTCTTCCCTGGGCTGAGCCCCTTGCTGACCATAGCTCCCAGGGATTCCCAAACCACATCCTAAGACTCTATCACTTCTGAAAAACTTCAGAGGAGATGGAACAGGAGGTCTTTTAGTCTTTTCTACAGCTGTTGGATTTGGGAACTGCCTTTAAAGGCGGAGCAAGATAGCTGTCCCTATGGGCTTAACTTGGACTCTGTAATTCTCACCTGATAACTTCACCTCCACTTGCAACACAAGCATCCTGCAAAGCTGCTGGGGAGCATCTCCCATGATATGCCAGAGCGTCTGACCCAGAGCCACTGGCAAAGGGTCTTACACAACTGCTGCAGTCAGTGCTAACAGAGCACAGAGCAAAACTTTGGGACAGAAAGTGTTCCTCGCATTGACAGCTACAACACAGTCCTAGTGGATTGTAAGTGCTGGTACAAAGGACGAGTGTCAAAAACCAGCTAGGTTACTTTTCTGATGTCGTGTTTTTATTGCTTAGCTGCTGCATAGAACAAGAGAAAACTTCAGCATCTATAGCATCTGTGGCACATGTCCAATAGCAGCAGGAGTGATTTAAGATGCTGTCTATTGGCAGATTAGCCATCTTTCCCTGGTTCCTGGGGCCTTGAGAGGTTTCAGAAATCCCAAAATCATTTGTAAGACTAACAAAATGAGAGCTCCATGTACAGAAATACGGAGCTGGTGCAACATCTGCAAAACGCATGGCTTTAAAAACCAAACTGATATACCTCAGCCTGCCCTCCCTTGGTCCTGACATTCTGGGTGTGAATTTGGCACCAGCTAGATCCACCTTGCAGGTTCCTTCTGTTCTGTCAAACTCAAAAGCTATTGTTAAATTAGTCAACAGCACTCCATGCCTAAATCAACCACTAACTAGATGTCTTGGGATGCAGTCCTACTGCAAAGTGTTTGAAGCACCTGCCCCAGAGGAATGCAAAAGACTCATGTAGGCTTGCTTCCACAAATGTTGTCAGCACTAATTTATACTTCAATTCTCCATGTTGAGTAGTGTTCAGAGAAAGCAAGCCCTCTACAGTTAAACATTAGAGATTCTTGCAGACTGCAGCTCCAGAAGCTGTAGTTGCATGTCAAATAACAGATGATCTTCTTATTCAGTCTTTGGACTATTTGCATTGTGGCATTTGTAATTCATGGTTTAATGAAGTAATATGGTTTGGAGTTAAGCTGTAAAAAGAGGGGTCCCCAGAATTCAGTAGCAAGCCAGGAGTTGTGGTGGTACCTTTTTATTATGCAAAGCTACCTGCTGTCATACAGCCCCAGCTTGGCCCCTAAAGAGTGTTTTTCACATTGAGAAAAAAATCCTCAGGCACAAAGATAATGAGTGTGTATTTGCTATTCACAACAAAAATGCATATGTATCTCTGGCTTACGCTATTGGTGTATACATCGCTTTGTTTCTTGATGCCAAAATAGTCACCAGCAAATTAGATGATGTTCCCTTCATTTATAATGTTTTTATAAATGATCTGAATGTAGGAATCGAATGCATATTAAGTAAGTTTACCAATGATACTAAACTAGGAGGAGCTGTGAACTCCCTTGAGGGCAAAGAGGCTGGGCAGAGAGATCTGGATAGACTACAGAACTGGGCAATCATCAGTTGTATGAAATTTAACAAGAGCAAGTGCTGGATTCTCCACCTGGGACAGGGCAATGCTGGGTATATGTACAAACTGGGGGACAGGTGGCTGGAAAGAAGCCCCACAGAAAGAGACCTGGGGGTTTGGTATGACGGCGAGTTGAATATGAGTCAACAGTATGCCCTGGCAGCCAAAAGGGCCAACCATGTCCTGGGGTACATCAAGCACAGCATAGATAGTTGACCAAGGGAGGCAATTGTCCCATTCTATACTGCAGTGGTGTGGCCCCACCTTGAGTATTGTGTGCAGTTTTGGGTGCCTCAATGTAAGAAGGACATCAAACTATCAGGGTGTGACCAGAGGAGGGCAAGATAGTGAAAGGTCTCCAGGGCAAGACTTACGAGGAGCAGTTGAGGTCACTTGGTTTGCTCATCTTGGAGAACAGAAGGCTGAGGGGTGACCTCACTGCAGTCTTCCTCAAGGGGGGCAGCAGAGGGGGAACTGCTGATCTCCCCTCTTTGGTGATCAGCAATAGGACATGAGGAAATGGAGTGTAGCTGCATCAGGGGAAGATCAGATTGGACAGTAGGAAAAGGTTCTTCACAGAGAGAGTGAGTGGGTCACTGGAACAGCCTCCCCAGAGAACTGGTCACAACACCTAGCCTGACAGATTGATATTTATAGTCTGGGAATGAGCTTTTTTTCTTTTTCTTCATTCCATTCATTCCTGAAGAAATTTCAATTTCAGACAGTCCAAGTTGTCAGACTTTGCAACTCAGTATAATGGTAAGTAGACCAAATGCTACTCCAGATGGTATTGTTTCTCAGTTTGATCACCTTTCCTCACACTGAAATAACCTGTACATAGTTTAATCAGCTGCAGTACGATCATTTAAGTGCTATGGAAATGCAGCAAGAGTGTCTGGAAAATGCTTTTAGTCATGTAGTTTCATTTTAGGTAGTCCTGTGAGGAGCAGGCAGTTGGACTTGATCCTTATGGGTTCCTTCTAACTTGAGATATTCTATGATTCTATGATACTGTCTAGGGCATGAGATTTAGTGAGAGCAAGATAGTCTCAGTCTGACTGTTAAGCAAAAGACTGTAGAAAATTTCTAGATTCTGTATTCAGGGCCTTTTCAGGTCATTGGTCAGAGCAAGTTAATATAAGATAACATAAATTCCTGTAGGATGCTCCTCTGGCTTAGATTAGATGCTTAATCTCTAGACAGCCAAATTTTTCTGAGGTGAAGGCTACCCTTGACTAGCATTTTTTTTTTTTTAAAGTATAGAGAGGCAGGTCAAAACCACAAATTCCCCTAGAAGCCATCTATTTAATTCCCTGAAATTCCTTTCTTGCTATTCACTAGACAAGCCAACATTTCTCTATTTTGAAGGACAGTTTCAATTTTTTTATCATTATTAAGTAGGTACTTGAAATGAAATAAAAGCAGCAGCAAGAGCTCAAATCACTGTTCTGTTTCACTCCATCTCTCTGGATTAGACTTTGCAAATAGCTGACTAATGTATCTACCAGGCTGTGTCCTGATCAAAGTGGGTATTTATTACAATGATTTCTGTTCCATCAAAACATGAAAAATGAAGCTAGGAACTTGATCTGTAGTATAGCCTTCAGACAGGCAAAGATGGAAGTGAGCAGGGTTTTCTTATGAACTGCAAGTTGAAAACCATGCAGTAAAATCTTTGAGACTCTGTCCTGCTTTGGGGGTCAAGGTAGATCCATACAGAGGTTCAACATGCTTATGGCACTATTATTTTGCAGCCTATAGGGGATGCAGTAGGCTGGGATGCTAGTTGTCTTGGGATCATTCCCAGTTGCAGGGCCTCTTGAAGGTCAAAAGGCACAGACATCTGACTCCACTTCTGACTTCAGAGGAGCCTATTTAACAGATGTGATGTGGCAAGAAGATAAATGGGTCAGAAAATGGGAGCAGATTCTCTATGAATCACATCAGGATTTTTTTTAGGGGTAAGTTTTAAATCTGTGGGTCAGGATCTGGATCAGTTCTTTATCCAGGAACAGGCATGGCTATGGCCAAACTGGAGACAGATACACCTACAATATAGCTCAAGTAGGGACTAAAAAGCCAAGCCATTGAATCTGATTTCATGGAGCCCCTGGGCCCATGGGTAGTGCTTAGCTGGAGGCATAGGTGAGGCTGATCATGTCCATTAAACCTGTTAGTGCCCTCAGTTTCAGCTAACATTAACAGACAAACTGTGATCTGAAAATGGTCAAAGGATCAGAGACACCCCCTGTTCTGACTACCTCTTGGACAGATACAGATGCATTTCTCTGCATCTTCCAATTCCCCCACAAATTTTGGATGATGAAAACTTTTGAAATCCGTCCTGCAGGAGTTAAGGTAACATAATGGTTACCTCTGTGAAATGCTGCTCCCATTAAAACAGACAATGAGAAACTTTTGACTTATGAGCAGATACCCTCAAAGGTGGGAGACAGGATGGGGGCTGAGAAGGAGTCATAAACAGGAGGCAATATACATTTTTCACACACAAACTTTACATACTTCTAACTCTCAGGTAAAAACATCCCTGTACTTAGCCAAAACTTCCCCAGTGGGTTCTAGGTTTCAATCAAGTACAGAGGTAGAATTTTGGAGAAATGAAATGTTTTTCTTAGCATGCAAAGGGTGCAATAGACAACTGTCTTGAGAAAGGTTGGAATCTCCTTCAGGTTGCCTCATGGTGATCTGCTGACACCCTGCCCTATGACTAATATTGGCAGCATAGACAAACTGCTGACACCCTGCCTCCTGAATGACATGAGCAGTTGTGGTGGGTTGACCTTGGCTGTCCACCAGATATCCACCAAAACGCTCTGTCACTCCCCCTCTCAGATGGACAGGGGGAGAAAAATACGATGAAAAGCTTATGGGTCGAGATAAAGGCAGGAGACCACAGAGCAATTACTGTCACGGACAAACCAGACTCAACTTGGGGAAATGCATTTAAATTATTGCCAATCTAAATAAGAGCAGGACAATGAGAAATAAGAACAAACCTTTCCCCCACCCCTTCCTTCCTCCTGGGCTCAACTTCACTTCTATGTTGTCCCCTGACCGGTGCAAGGGTTGCGGCGGGTAATGGGGGTTGCAGTCATCATTTGTTGCCTCTGCTGCTCCTTCCTCCACACCCTCTTCCCCTGCTCCAATGTGGGGTGCTTCCCATGGGAGACAGTCCCTCACAAAATTCTCCAATGTGGGTCCTTCCCACAGGCTGCAGTTCTGTAAAAACTGCTCTGGTATGGCTCTTTTCCACGGGGGGTGGTCCTTCAGGAATAGACTGCTCCAGTGTGGGTCCCCTGCTGGGCCATAGGTCCTGCCAGAAAAAATGCTCCAGTGTTGGTTCTTCTCCATGGGCCACAGTTCCTGCCAGGAGCCTGCTCCAATGTGGGCTCTCCACAGGGTCACAACCTCCTGCAGGGCACATCCCACCTGCTCCGGTGTGGGGTCTTCCATGGGTTGCAGGGTGAACATCTGGTCTTCCATGGACCTCCATGGGCTGCAGCAGGGGACAACATGTATCACCATGGTCTTCACTGTGGGCAGCAGGGGAATCTCTGCTCTGACACCTGGAGCACCTCCTCCCCCCTCCTTCTTCACTGACCTTGGTGTCTGCATAGTTGTATCTCCCACATATTTTCTCTCCTCTCTCCTAGCTCCTGCTGTGCAGCAGTTTTTACCCCTTCTTAAATATGTTATAACAGAGGTGCTACTGTCTCTGATTGTCTCAGCCTTGGCCAGCAGCAGACCTCTCTGGAGCAGCTGGAACTGTCTCTGTTGGATGTGGGATCAGCTTCTGGCATCTTGTCATAGAAGCCACCGCTGCAGCTTGCCACATAAACCTGATACAGTGTAGGCAGAATGCCGCTAACGTTGTTCACGTAAGGTACGATGCTCTCAAATCACACTACCATTGGAGGAGCCAAGGGTCGGTGAGAATCTTACCCACATTCAAAAGGAATTTGCATGAGTGGCTGTTGCTGCTAGATGACCTGGACACCAAGTGTTCCTGGCAGTCCACTGGAGCCATGGCATCACTTATGATCCTATATTTGCTACCGGTGATTATGTGAGTCATCATATGGGCTCATCTTTCTTACTGCTTCAGTGAAGCTTTGTTTCATAGCGTGTTGTCAGACTCCATTACTTTTCAGACCACACCTGTGCCCTCACCCACTGTGCAAGGGAAAATGGAGGATGCCTTTTTCTTACACACTGACCTCCCACAGATATTGAAGATATTGAAGCAGAAGAAATACAAGCTTCCCTGTTCTGGAAGCTGAGCTGGAAACATTGTGGCATCAAGTTTTCTTGAGAGATTTCCAGCATGTCTTGTTTTGGACTAGCTGAACATATAGCATGAACAGACTTTTGTATGGTTTTCTGAGTACTGTTTTTCCACTCCCATTCACTGATAAAACCAGGAAGAGCAGAGGAGTGCAAAAATAATTAAGGCAACAAAAAATATAATCTGTGTTTCTTCAGAGTTCAGAAGTTTACCTTTGGCTCAGCAGGAGTTTTGAGGGAAGTTTCAAACTAGAATTACTGCTTTACATGGAGTTGTAGGACTTTTTACGTGTGTTGACCCAGGGGGTTTTATGTCTGCCTTTGTTCACTTCTTGTACTAGCATTTGCCAGCATTTACAAGTTGAGTAAAGAGTGATGCAGGACTCTTTGGAGCTGGGAGAGTGAATTTCAGAATTCAAAGTACCTGGAGTAGGCTAGAGGTGGAATGTCACTGGCAAGGAACAGAGCACGGAGGGAAGATGGAACCCCTGGACACAGATGTACCTCAGAGCATATTTATTCCTCTTCCTCCTGTCCATTACATTTATTCTGAGGGTTTGTGTGTTGCTCTCAGCCTCCACCTATTTGTGCTGGGTCCTTTCTTTCTGACATTTACAACAGAAAAGTGACGCCACTCCAGCTGTTGATTTGAAACAGTCTGAGCTGTGTTTCTGGTGAGGGACATTTGATAGCACCATCCTAGCTCAGAGCCATTTGTCATAAGAGTAAGGCATTGCAGACTGAAATCCTGCAAGTACCTCCCTTGTGCTTGACATTCATATTTACAATGAAGGGGCTAGCCTCTTGATGTTTTTTTGTCTCAGTTGTCTTCAGCCCTTCTCACCCTAAAATCACCAGCAGTAAACAACTTCTCACAGATCACTGTGAACAGAGGAATCGGAGCACCTCCCCCCCTGCCAGATCCCACCCAAAACTTTCAGCTCTCTAGATCCTGCACACACGCACCTAAAATATACTACATCTACTATGCCAGATCTCCTTGGGGAGATCACTCCTCACCTCCTGAGTGAAAACAAGTTCCAAGGAACCACACGAATCTGCAAAAGACAAGTGGGAATTTCTAGCTCAGATGCTAGAGCTCCCCAACTCAAGGCAGATAACTTATGGCACATTACACACCCCAATCCAAACTTGATTCCCTTTGCCTTTGGCAGGAAAGAAATCCTGTCTTATTCATCTACAAGCCCAACAAGCTTAAGACCTCTTTTGCTAGCACATCCTTGGCCATTTTCACCCATCAAATCCTCTGGCTAGCATAACAGGATTAAACTTGCAGCAAGTCTTTGAAGTCTGACCTTAGCCTGATCCTCTTCTCATCCAAGTGTCTCAGTTTCTGCTGAGCTTCTCTGCCAAAACAGTCACAGCTCTCCACACAGGTGATAGACTGTAACACCTGATAATGTTTACTGGTGAAAATACAGTTGCCCACAGCCTTTGGGGATCCTTAACTAGGTTCCAAGTGCTTGTACCACTCTAGGCCACGTAAGGAAGAAGAGAAGGTGTAAAAGAAAGTAGCCTATTTTAATAACTGTCTGTCTTTATTGGCTTCAAGAATTAAAGTTACCAAAAGCTGCTAAGAATTGTATTTTCAAGGGGTGCAATCATATTACCTAGTCCCTTCTGCACAAGAAAATATGTGCCCAGTGGCTTTCTGCTTTTTTCCCTGTTTGTTTCTTAGCAAAGCTTTGAGCAATATTAATTTTCAAAGAAAAAATAATTAAGTGCCGCTCCCTTTCACTCTTTCAGTCTTTGAAGATATTTGGATATCTGTTTGTTGGGAGGGTTAGGAGGAAAGACATAGTGCTAGGTCATTTAGGCATTCTCCTCACACCAGAAATAAGGTGTAAGCTTTATACCTGCATGCCAGGAACTAAATTACTTTTTAATATTCTGTATGTCCTGTTATTTGATTTCTCATTTAATTTTACAGAGACGTATCTGTGGACTTTTAATGGATTCTCCATTTTAAAATGCTGGTCCTACATAAGATTCCTAGCATTAATCTTGAGAGTAGGATTGATCAAGGAACTACCCACTGAAGGCTTTTTCTATTCATTGAATGTTCAGGAGCTGGACTATTTCTTTTCCAGGACAGTTGATGCAACTGGAGAGCAAGCAGGAGGAGTGCAATGGATGGGAAAGCAAGGGACACCTCCATTTCTTGTCATGGGAATTCAGCACATCTCTAAGAGGATGACACAGCTGCAGACAGATACCACAGGGTATCTACTACTGTATTTTATTTGTTCTTAATTATTGCTTGTTAATTATTCATAGAATCATAGAATCATAGAATGTTTTGGGTTGGAAGGGACCCCTAGAGGTCATCTAGTCTAACCCGCGTGCAGTGAGCAGGGACACTGCTAACTAGATCAGATTGTTCAGAGCCCCATCCAACCTGGCCTTGAATGTTTCCAGGGATGGGGCCTCCACTACCTCTCTGGGCAACCCGTTCCAGTGTTTTACCACCCTCATTGTAAAGAATTTCTCCCTTATATCTAGTCTAAACCTACTCTGTTTTAGTTTAAAACCATTACCCCTTGTCCTGACACAGCTGGCCCTACTAAAAAGATTTTCCCCCTCTTTCCTATAGGCCCCCTTTAGGTATTGAAAGGCCGTAATCAGGTCTCCCCAGAGCCTTCTTTTCTCTAGACTGAACAAGCCCAACTCTCTCAGCCTGTCCTCATAGGAGAGGTGCTCCAGCCCCCGGATCATTTTTGTAACCTTCCTCTGGACCCGCTCCAACAGTTCCATGTCCTTCTTGTGCTGAGGGCTCCAGGGCTGGATGCAGGGCTCCAGGTGAGGTCTCACCAGAGCAGAGTAGAGGGGTAGAATCACCTCCCTCGACCTGCTGGCCACACTTCTCTTGATGCAGCCCAGGGTACAGTTGGCCTTCTGGGCTGCCAGCGCACATTGCCGGCTCATGTCCAGCTTTTCATCCACCAGCACCCCCAAGTCCCTCTCGGCAGGGCTGCTCTCAATCCTTTCTTCCCCCAGCCTGTATGGGTACTGGGGGTTACCCCGACCCATGTGCAGGACCTTGCACTTGGCCTTGTTGAACCTCATGAGTTTCACACAGGCCCACCTCTCCAGCCTGTCCAGGTCTCTCTGGATGACATCCCGTCCTTCTGGTGTGTCAACTGCACCACTCACCTTGGTGTCATCCGCAAACTTGCTGAGGGTACACTCGATCTCGCTAAGTCATTGATGAAAACGTTGAACAGCACCGGTCCCAGTACGGACTCCTGAGGGACACCACTCGTTAATCCATCCAGACATCAAGCAGTTGACCACTACCCTCTGGATGCGACCATCCAGCCAGTTCCTTATCCACCGAACAGTCCACCCATCAAATCCATAGCTCTCCAATTTAGAGAGAAGGATGTTGTGGGGGACCATGTCAAAGGCTTTGCCGAAGTCCAGATAGATGACGTCCATTGGTTTTCCCTTGTCCACTGTTGTTGTCACACCATCATAGAAAGTCACTAGGTTCGTCAGGCAGGACTTGCCCTTGGTGAAGCCATGCTAGCTCTCTCGAATCACCTCCCTGGCCTCCCTGTGTCTTAACATAGCTTCTAGGAGGATCTGTTCCATGATCTTCCCAGACACAGAGGTAAGGCTGACAGGTCGCTAGTTCCTGGGGTGTTGAACGGGGTGACTGGATTACTCGGGCTAACCAGGAAGAGGGGAGCTTTAGAAAGCAGACACAGTCTCCATAGGAGTATGGTGAATGCTTCAACTTTATTGCAAAGTGCAGGTATACTTATAGAGCAGAGCAGGGTTCACACAGCATAAGCAATAATTTCATAGGTGTAACACACTGTCCATACACTTCTCCTCTTATAGCGATTGGATATATACAGCAAAGCCTCACTCATTGGTTACTTTACCCTACTTGCGGTTACTGTTTCCCTATTCTAACAGCTAAGCGTTTCCCCTTTAGTAGCATCCCGTACACTGGCTAAGCATTTCCCCTTTAAGAGCATTCCAACCCTATCAGCACCTGGTGTCCTTGTTCTGCTAGGAATGTATCCACAATCCCCTCTTCTTTGTTTTTGTGCTAACTGAACTCCAGGAATAGCCCTCTTTATCGTATCAGTCATACACCTGGATTGTCCACATAGCTCCACAACACATTGTGGCCCTGTTGTTCAAGAAATCCTTCTACACTGGGGTCTTCTTTCTACCCTTTTTGAAAATAGGCACAATGTTTCCCTTCTTCCAGTCACCAGGGACTTCACCTGACTGCCATGACTTTTCAAATATCATGGAGAATGGCTTGGTGACTACGTCGGCCAATTCCCTCAGGACTCTGGGATGCATCTCATCAGGTCCCATGGACTTATGTGCATTCAGGTTCCTCAGGTGGTCACGAACCTGATCTTCTCCTACAGCAGGAGGGGTTTTACCCTCCTGGTCCCCCTCATGCCATCCATCATCTTGGGAGGGGTGAGGAGAGAGGTTGCCAGTGAAGACTGAGGCAAAAAAGTTGTTGAGTACCTCAGCCTTCTCCTCATCTGCTGATACCAGCTTGCCAGTCTCACTCATCAGCGGGGGTACGCTTTCTTTAACCATCCTTTTCCGGCGGATATACCTGTAGAAACCCTTCTTATTATTCTTTGCATCCCTAGCAAGTTTAGCTCCAGCTGCTCCTTGGCCTTCCTGACCTCATTCCTACACAACCGGACCACTTCCCTATACTCTTCCCAGGATGCCTGTCCCTGCTTCCACTGTCTGTGCAGTTCCCTCTTCCTCCTTAGTTTGAGCCTCTTGTCCTCATGTCCTTTTGTCTCAGCCATGCCGGTCTCTTCCCTTCTTTGTCCGATTTCTTACACCTAGGGATCGAGAGCTCTTGTGCTTTGTGGATCACATCCTTAAAGATCTGCCAGCTCTGTTCTGTTCCCCTGTCCCTGAGGACCATTTCCCAGGGAGTCCTTCTGACTATCTCCTTGAGGAGCTGGAAGTTTGCTTTTCTAAAATTCAGGGTCCTGACTATACTCTTTGTTCTTCCCATTTCCCTCAGGAGCGTGAGCTCTACCGGTGCATGATCACTGCAGCCCAGGCTGCCTCCAATCTTGACATCTCCGACGAGCTCGCTTGCATTGGTAACCACCAGGTCCAGTATCGCATCCCCTCGGGTAGGGGTGTCTATTACCTGGCTTAAGAAGTTGTCCTCAATGCATTTGAGAAACCTGCTGGATTGCCTACAGCTTGCTGTGTTGGTTTTCCAGCAGATGTCAGGGTGGTTGAAGTCCCCCAGTAGGACGAGAGCCTGCGAGCACAAAGCCTCCTGGAGTTGGAGGAAGAACGCTTCTTCAGTCGGCTCCTCTTGATCTGCCGGCCTGTAGTAGACACCAACCACCAGGTTCCCTTTGTTGCCTCTCTCTCTGATTCTTACCCATAAGCTTTTGACCTGCTCGTGGCTGTTCTTCAGGGACAGCTCTTCACACTGTAATGATTTCTTGATATAAAGGGCAACACCTCCGCTCCTCCTTCCTCGCCTGTCCCTTCTGAACAGCCTGTAGCCATCAATAGCTACATTCCAGTCGTGCGATTCATCCCACCAAGTTCCTGGTTTCTCTTCTACATACTTGGGCAAAGTCTAAAAATAACGACCTGATTGCCATTACGGAAACTTGGTGGGAACCTTTGCCAATGCCTGGTCAGAATATAAAAGCTAGCTGGGCTGATTGGCAAGGGCTGAGACTTGCTGTAAATTCCTAACCAAATGGCTCCCTATGCAGCCAGGCAAGTGTGATCTGGGTGCTAGGGGAAGCAGAGCCCAGACACTGTTGAGGAAACCCATTCCGGGTGTGTGGTTTTAAGTCCCTCCTCTTGGAGGAACTGACTTTAAGTTTGGTTGTACAGGCTGGGAGAAAAGAGGTGTTCAGCAGTGAAGGGCTTCTCAGCCTCTGTCACAGCTTGGGATGGCCTCAAGTCTTGACGGTTAGCTCAGATCAGGCATGATTCCAGCAAAGTCAGAATTTGAATAAGGCCAGAACAACCCCTTTTTTCTGTGTATGATGTCAAGCAAAGACTTTTTGTGCTTGGAGCTGCACCTTCAGATAGCTTCACCCCAAAGAGCTTCCAGTCTTGCTTGCAGTCTTGCAGTGAGGACAAGGTTGCACAACACAATAAGACCCACCTGATATTCAAAGGAGTTTTGTGACAGGGATCAGAAAGAAGATAGCATGAGTTTCAACCTGTTGCAATAACCATTTGACTGTAATTCTCTTCCTGTGGTCAGGTACTTTTTATGTCATGCTTCACCTAAATATTGGTTGTCTTCATACCTGGACATGCAGCTGAGAAGCACTGAGGTGACAGACTGCAGGGCCTCTGTAAGCTACTCTATGCTGGTAGGAAGAGAGGTTTATTTCACAGTGTAAAGTTGAACTACCCAGCATGGATCCAAGTGGGGCCAAGCACTATCAACAAATGCCACCCATTTTGAACACCTGAATCTTAAGTCATGTTTCAGGAATTCTGTTACAGAAGAATCACTTGTCTTCCTGCCTATAGGCAGTGTCAAAAGCCTCCTCCCTTCCTCAGTTTTGGTCAGTTAAGTCTCCTGTGTACGTGGCTGCAAATAAAACTGACTTAATGCTTACCTCTCCACCTCATGCTTGTGGAAAACCCTTCTTGTATGAGGAAGATACCATGCATATTTGCTTTGAGCCTTGAGCAGTGTGGTCCTTAAGTGACTTGGAGGGCTCTGCCTTGTAAGGTGAAGCAAACATTTAAGGGATTATTGCTTCTTTCTTCCTGCTCCTGTCTCCTAAGTTAAGCTTGCCAAGTGATCTCTCTCCCCTGAGGTGTGCTCTCTGACATGTTTTGGGAGACTTCTCACATTGTGTGTTAAAAAAGGAAGACAAAGGCTGAGAGCTCTGCCACAGGGGAATTCTGCTTCCATTTGCCTTTCTTTGGGTTGAATGTGGCATCCACTGGTTCATTAGGAACGTTTCTGTAGACTTGGCCACTTATTGGATCAGTTGGTGATTTCTGGCTAAGGAAACACTTTCAGCATTGCTTTGCACTTAAGTAATTTTCACGGGATGAAAGAACTCAAAAGAAGTTTTTTAGATGTAATTTCAAGCCTTTTGCTTAAGCTTCTAAAAACTTCATGCAATAAAAAAGCCTTTTTCTTTGGCATTGGCTTTACACTAAAACATACAACACCACTGTGATTTATAGCCCATAGCCTTTTAGCTCATGTGCATGGAAACACTACCAAGCCATGCAGCAGCGTATTTTGTGTAAGTTCAGAGCTGCCTGGATTTCTCTTCTGAAACTATTTTTCCTTCATCATTTGCATCCAGAATGGCTGCTGCAGTTGTGCTGTCACAAAGCATACTTTGAGATGTCTTTGTTTATAATATTTCCCCTAGACAGAGTTTAATTAAAGGGAATGGGGTAATAGGATTTTTATACATGCCTCTTTATGGAATGGCATCCCTGTATCAGGTCTCTCAAGAAGCATGCTTCTATTGTTTGAATTACTTACAATAACTCTTGCTATGAGTGTGCAGCCTGCCTTTATTTTAAAGCAGGCCACAGAACCTAGGGCAGTGGGTGGTATTTAATCAGCCTCATAAGAATGAGCAAAGAGAACGCTTCACTCTGATGACATTTTATTTTAAATGTGCATTTTATCACATAATGAACTGTGTTTAATATGGAATAAATTATTATTCATCTTCAATAGCATTGTAGTCAGCCAGAGGGCATGAAACTTGGATCCTCTCACCATTGCTGGTGGAGTGGCTAACAACAGGCATTGTTCTTGTAATTGTTAACAGATTAAGAGCTCCTTAAGAGGGGAAGAACTCAAAATATCTGTGGCAACATTATTGCCTATTATTTATATTGGCTACTTTTTGTATGCAATCTCCCTGGATTCAAGGTGTTACTAAATGTCTGTGTTGATTACCTCATGTCTGCTTCCTCTGGAACCTCTAGATATGTTTCTGTCATCCTGTTGTAGTTTAACCTGGCAAGAAGCCTAGATGATGCATTTCCAGTTCATAGCAATGTCATTACTGTTGACATGGGTTGGCCTGACAAGCATGAAAGCTGCAGTGCAAAATCTCCAATCCCAATTATATCAAGGAAAAGGTGAAGAGCTGAAAATAAATCTCAGACGTCCATCATGGACTACTCTAAAGCTGAAAACATCTGAGAGTCTGGGCTAAATCCTCTGTGGTGCTGAGCACTTCTCGCCTTATTATCCCCTGGGGTAACAGAAGCTCAGCAGTCCTGTTCAGCTGTGGCATTTTGGAAAATTTTGTACTCTGCATGAAAGATCCCAGTGCCAATAGTCTGCACCTCTGCTCTTACACATCACTACTGTCGTGGTTTAACTTGGCTGGCAACTAAGTACCACGCAGCCACTCGCTCACTCCCCCCCTCCCTCAGTGGGATGGGGGAGAGAATTGTAGAAAAGGAAAAAAAAAGTAAGACCCGTGGGTTGAGATACAGACAGTTTAATAAGTGAAAAGAATAACAGAAGTAATAATAATAAAATGGTAAGAAAATATACAGAATATATAAAACAAGTGATGCACAATGCAATTGCTCACCACCCGCTGACCGATGCCCAGCCCGTCCCGAGCAGCGATTGCTCCCCCCGAGCCGCAATCACACAGCCCGAGCTGTGATCACTCTCCCCGCGACCGACCCACCGACTGACCGATGAACAACTAACCCCCCCGAGCATGACGTTATATGGTATGGAATAGCTCTTTGATCAGTTTGGGCTAGCTGTCCTAGCTGTGCTGTACTCCCAGCTTGTTATGCACCTGGCCGAGCAGGAGAAGCTCAAAAAGTCCTTGAGCAGTCTCAGCACTACTTGGCAACAACTGAAAACATCAGTGTGTTATCAACATTCTTCTAGCACTAAATCCAAAGCACAGCACTATGCTAGCTTCTGTGAAGAAAATTAACTCTGTCCCAGCCGAAACCAGGACAGTATCCACCCCTTATTCTATACCATTTACATCATGCTTAGGTCCTACCCTTACAATACATTCCAATTAATTACCATCACCTTCCCATTTTTTGGTATAGACATACAGATATCATTCCCTTAGTCTATGGACCATCCCTCTAAAAAGTCCATTGGGTTCATTTAGTCCACAGTTTTGGGCTCCATCTGTTGTAACAGTCTTTCAGGGCAGGAGAGATGTCGTCTGGTGTTGGGTTGTTGCATGCTGAAGTCAGTTCTGGTTCCATCTGCTGCACTTCCTCAGTTTCTTCAAAATTCATTCTTCTTAATCTGGGCGATTCTTACTGCTATACCATTGATAGGATATACAGCAATAATAAAAAATGATGACATATATTATACAGCAATTAACATTATACAATTCAGTTCATTGGCTGTTTTCACCCAAAATCAAATCCCTTGGAGGTACACATCGAACTTCCCCATCCTTCCGCATCACCCACCAAGTAGAGCCAGGTCCTTGGGCAAAAGCAATCCCACGGATGGGTTTGCCTTTACCTGAGGCAGGAGTAACCCAGACTGTCTTCCCCAGCATATTTTTT
>JADKXX010028465.1:0-12504 GCA_017310255.1 Butorides virescens
CCTCCGCTTCGGGGAGCCGAGCTCCGAGGCGACAGGGCACAAGGAAAAGGGTCAGCGTTGAACTGTGCTCACAGATGGAGGTAAAAATACTCGCTTTTTTGTCTGCAGAGGGGGACTTTGCTGGGAGGTCACATGTAGCAGGGTCTTGTACACAAACAGAGATCCTGGGGGGTGGGAGGTGGGGGAGGTTGCTGTGTTTCGGCTTTTGAGAAAATGACAGAAATGACCACTTTCATCCCTCTCAAAATGAAACAAACTTCATACCTGGCTGAGGGAACAGTAACTGCCGATGCCCTTTCCTGGCCGTACGGGCTGTTTTGATGTGAGAATGAAACCCAAAGATTAGGCTCAGCTGTGTTGCCTGCCAGAGCAAAGTTCCTTATCTTTAGATGCAAGTTTTAACACCTGCACCGTTAGGTCTTGCTCCTACGATGCACAGTTCTTTCCACTGGATCCACTGGGATTGTTTCCAAACCTGGCACTACTGAGTGTTCAGACCCAAGTGCTGGTTTAGTACCAGAAACGAAGGTTCCTGTGCTTGGGTTATGCTTTCTACTTTATCACTGCTGATGCATCCAGTCATCCGTACTGGGACCAGTGCAGTTTAATATCTCCATCAGTGACATAGCGAGATCAAGTGCACCCTCAGCAAGTTTGCAGATGACACCAAGCTGAGCAGTGCAGTTGACACGCCAGAAGGATGGGACGTCACCCAGAGAGATCTGGATGAGCTGGAGAGGTGGGCCCGTGTGAATATCATGAGGTCCAACAAGGCCAAGTGCAAGGTCCTGCACCTGGATGGGGGCAACCCCCGGTACCCACCCAGGCTGGGGGATGGAGAGCAGCCCCGCCCAGAGGGACCTGGGGGTGCTGGGGCAGGAAAAGCTGGACAGGAGCCAGCAACATGCGCTGGCAGCCCAGAAGCCAACCCTGTCCTGGGCTGCATCCCCAGCAGCGTGGCCAGAGGCAATGGAGGGGATTCTGCCCCTCTGCCCTGCTCTGGTGAGACCCCCCCCCTGGAGCCCTGTGTCCAGCTCGGGGGTCCCCAGTACAAGAAGGACGTGGACCTGTTGGAATGGGGCCAGAGGAGGCCACGGGAATGATCCGAGGGCTGGAGCCCCTCTGCTACAAGGCCAAGCCAGGAGAGTTGGGGTTGCTCAGCCTGGAGAAGAGGAGGCTGCGGGGGGACCTGATTGCGGCCGTTTGGGGCTTAAAGGGGGCCCAGAGGAAAGGTGGGGACAATTTTTTTAGCAGGGCTGGCTATGACAGAATAAGGGGTGATGGTTTTAAACTGAAGCAGGGCAGGTTTAGCCTGGACATAAGGAAGAAATCCTTTGCCATGAGGGTGGTGAAACACTGGCACGGGTTGCCCAGGGAGGTGGTGGAGGCCCCATTCCATTCCAGGCCAGGTTGGACGGGGCTGTGAGCAGCCTGGTCTGGTTCAAGGTGTCCCTGCTCCCTGCAGGGGGTTGGGCTGGGTGACCTCTACAGGTCCCTTCCAACCCAGAGCATTCCATGATTCTATGATTCTATGACTCTATGACCCTTGGCACACTGGCCAAAGATTTTAACTGCTTTGATGATTTTTCCTAAACAGCCTTGTTTGATTTAAAAATGTGGTTTACCTGTATGGAATAGGATGTATTATACTGGCTGTAGAGATTTTTTACGGGGACATCAGAGCCGTTCATGGTGCAGTCACTGTAGGGGTAGCCCATCCGTTCCAGCTCATCCTGGAAGAAAACCGAAACAGCAAACTTGAGCGGTCACCGCTCCTCCCTGGTCGGTCCCTGGTGCCCCTTCCCTAGAGACTCTGCAAATCAAAGGTGGCAGAGCTGACGGAGCTGCAGCCCCTTCCCCTGGGCGGATCGAGGCAGATGAGGGTGTTCAAGAGCCGCGTGTTTTAGCAAGGCACCTTCTGCCATGCTGAAGGAAGAGGGAACAATGATCTGAGCTCAATATTTTGGCTTCGATAAAACACTTTGCCAGGACAGTTACATAAAAGTCTCCATAAACTGTTCCAGCCCACAGCTAGTGTACACCTTGACGCTTTTGGTTTGAGCCAGTTCAGCCAAGACTTAAAACAAACTTGGTTGCAGTCCCATCAGATAACATTATGCTCAGAGGATCTGCTCTAGAGGAATGCCACACATACCACTAACACGCCGATGGAGGTTTCCGTCCCAGCCATCGCGTAGATGCCCTGATCCTTCAGGAAGGGGAAGCTCTTCTGTTGATGCAGCATGAGCCTGGCCCCGGCAGCGGACGACAGGTAGGGGATGTAGTCTTGCTGGCTGATGTCCAGAATTAACTTCAGCCCTGCGACACCGCACAAAACACTCAGAACAGGAATTGTCTCAAAATGTGAGTCTTTGGGGAAAAAAAAAGGAGTCTATTTTCTTTTCGCTGTGCACAAAAGTCTCCACCCTTGGGAGAAGAGCCGGGGTCTGGCTGCCACAGCAGCCTTGCACGCTGGCAAATGCGCAAGATGGAAATATCTGCGTGAATGTCCAGACATTGCCTCAGATATTGTGGCTATCCAGATGTTACACTTCTGCCAAGTAACATCTGTAGTCACATTGCTTGTTTCTATGTGGCACGTTCCCCTTTTGGGGCTTTTCCCTTCCTGGAAAACCATTGCTCCAGAGACACAGAAATGGTAAATCAGGCAGCCTAAATCCCAGCACTTCTGCTCCCTTAGCTCCTTCTTTCTTAGCAGAGTGCTCTCTTACCGAACTCAGCTCCGGGGTTGGAAGAATTCAAAGCCTCTTCATCCATGCCCCAGTTAAAGATGTAGCAGTTACCATGGTCTGGGTGATAGATCTGGGTGAAATTCCTGGAAGAATCATGCACATGAAGCTGTAACTCTTGGGGAGGTCTAAAGGGCTGTTAAAGTAATGCACCTAGCGGGACCAGCACTTGGTGGGTAGGTCTGGGCTTCACTTCAAACCACGTCATTTGTGGAATGCCCCTATGGAAATTTCAGCTGATAGAGATTCAATCAATCTGCTGATGGAAAAAAAAAAAAGCAAAGCAAGGTACTGGTGTGCACTGAGACACAGCCGCTGGGGGTGATGCTTTGCAGAATGCAAAGGAATCGTCTGTCACGCAGGCGAGGGCAAGAATTGCTTGATCTGGGCTATGGTAGCAAGTTTTGGCTGGTGTTACATCTCGTTCTTTGATAATAATTCCCTGTTGCCCCCGCTGCAGGAGGGGCAGGACCCCTCGCAGCCTGGGGTGCTGCTCTGCACTCGTGTTTCTCACAACGGGGTGTATAAACCTGGCGCCTGCACGAACCAGCAGTGGCTAAAATGCCTTTATCAGCACCTTGTGTAAAAGGGGACACACACCTGTAACTGGGGGCTGTGCTGCTGTGCTGGGCATCACTAAATAAATACCCTGGGAGGGTCCCATCGATGCCATTAGTCTCAATACATCATGAGCAAAATGGCCCATCCAAAACTAAAACTCAAGCCAGAGCTATCCTAAAATAACCCGTCTTATCCATGATCCCATCCGGAACCCCTCTGGGCAATGCTGTTAGAGGTAAGGACTGGCAGAAATCTCTTTATTAACTGATGTACACCCTAAAAAGAGAAAAGAAAAAGGCTGTCGTGCCTTTTGTGCCCTGTGACAGGGAAGGGCGGGCAGCTGGGTATGCACCTACTTGTAGTTGCAGGGTTCGGCCCCGTAGAGACAGGCCAGGATCATGTCTTCTGCCTGGTAGCCCATCCTGATTCTCTCTTGCAGCGGGACTTTGGCGAGGATGCTGGTGGACTGCAGGATGTACCACTCGGTCACCGCCTGCGCCGCACTGGTGAAGTTCCTGTAGGTGCAGTTGTCGGAGCCCGGGTGGCTGCACTGGGGACACGCAGCAGGGGGGTCACGGGCGCTTGGCTGGGCACCAGCCCTGCCTGCTGCTCCCGAGGGAACGAAGGGAGGTATGGCCAGATGGGAGCCGCGGCCACTGCCGCATCTGCATGGGCTTCCAGACGGGTCCCTCCCCAGGGAGACTCCCCAGCTGCGGGCAAGATTCTCCATCCGTCCCAGCATTACCTCCGCAAGCTTACAGAAAATGTCACTTTTTGGCCAATTCTTTAAGGCTGGAGTTGCCCCAGCTTCCAGGGTCTGGCCAGGCAGGGTCCCTGAAGCCTCTGGGGGAGCAGAGGGTGCGGGGTGCGAGACCACCGTGTGCCTCTGCACTGGGGACTGCAGCGGGAGAGGGGCAGGGGCAGCAGCCGCAGCCTCTCCCCAGCATTTTGGGTGCTGGACCCGAGGGAGAGGTGAAGGTGGCAGGGAGCCTGCGCGGAGCACCTCTGCCCCGGCTCTGCCCCAGCTCTGCCCCGGCTCATCCCGCAGCAGGACCGCGCTGGGCGACCCCGGAGGATGCACAGCATCGCCCTCTGCGCTGCGGGCGGGCTCCACCGACCGACCCTGCGCACAGCTCGGTTACTGCCTGCTGCCGCCCGCCGTTGCAGCATCCCCCTCGCCAGAGCCAACGGACCTGCTGGCAGGATCCGCTCTGTTACCCCCATGCAGTGACAGGTTGCTATGCGCTGCCGGTCCCTTTTTCCACAAGGAACCTGCTGATCTTACTGATGCTATGTAGCCACCCACATTCACCGCAGACTAATTTAGCACGGCTCCCAGCTGGGTTTCCATTCATTCACGTGGTGCTTAGGGCCAGGGTTTAGTGGTGGGATGGCAGGGTTAGGGTAACAGTTGGGCTTGGTGAGCTTAAAGGGCTTTTCCAACCCAAACAATTCTGTGATTCTGTAATTTAAGGAAATATATTTAGGGTATGATCCTGCTGCAGGCCTCATGTGCAGAAATCCATCAGCTTCAGCTGGATGTCTGGCTCTGGAACCTGCAGGGGATCAGACCCCCCCTCTGAAATTTTAAAAACATCTTAAAATACCTCTGTGCTGCCTTCCTCAAAAAAACTCAAGGAGACAGCCCCAAAGCCTTGAAATACACATCCTAACTTGCAAACTGCCCTGCACCAAGGATACCACCAGCATGGGCAGCCCCCGGCCCCGGTGCAGCCAGGCCAGAGCCCCGAGGCAGAGTGGCTCCGGGCAGCTGCTGGGGGGGAGAGGCCCACCTCCATATTGCACCCCTGCCGAGGCGCCCAGCGCTGCCCGTCCCTTGCCCCTCCCGGCTGCCTCCCATGGGACCCCTCTCACCAGCTTCACCGCCAGCTTGTACTTCTTCTCTTCCAATGTCACGTTGGCTGGGCCAAGTGGAGCAGCCGTTTGGTTGCCCATGGCAGTTTGGTTGCCCATGACAGTTTGGTTGTCCACAGCCATATGGTTCCCTGTGGCTGTTTCATTCCCTGCAGCCATTTGGTCGCCCCCAGCCGTTTGGTTGGCCGCAGCAGTTTGGTTGCCCCCAGCAGTCTGGTTGCCCCCAGCAGTCTGGTTGTCCCCAGCAGCCTGGTAGCTCTCAAAGATGTCCAGGATGATGGGGTTTTCTTTGTCGTGTTCGTCAATAAGGACCAGGGGTATCTGGTGCCAGAGCTCCAGGTTGAGCGGCGGGGAGGCGTTCTCGCTGCTGTTCCCCAGTGCGGGCTGCAGGATCCGCTCCAGTGCCGCTTCGATGAGCCTGTCCAGTTCTTTCAGCAGATGCTTCACCTTTGAGTATCTGCAGGACAAAGGGTGGTTACCAGGCAGTGTCAAGGCAGTGGGGACGTGCAGTGGCCGCTCTGCTGGCATGGACCTTCCTTGGGACCTCTGATCACTGCCTACAGCTTTTCTGGAGAACAACGAGAGTCTCCATGCAGAGCATGGCCAGCTCGGACACGGGTGTCCCAGCAGCCTGCAACTGGGCAGAAAACCAGCGGGAGGATAAACCGAGAGTGCTGCGGCAGTGAGCGGCGTTCGGTCGGTGCAGAACCAAATTGGCTGTATTTCAGTAATTTGTTACAGTTTACACAGAACATCTCTAGCAAGCAGAGACGAAAAACCACCAAACTAATTCCCGTGGGTCAGTCGAGAGCATCTTGCCTTGGGCTACGCTATTGCATGAATATAAATTGGAGGCAACTCTTAACAAAAATCAGTTACTCCTTTGAAATGAGGATGGGGTTCTATCGCTGCAGCTCCCAGCTGATACTGCTGTTTAGCCAGCTCTTAATGGCCAGGGTGTAAGCGATAAGAGGTGCGTTCACAGTGAGGAAGGAGAAAGAAAGGAATTGTGGGGAAAGATCAAGAGGCTGATTTTGGTTGTGACAAGTGAGTTGAACTTCGAGTTTTCCCTGAGCCAAGGAAAGTTTACAGGGAGGCAATAACCATCATTAGATTAACTGATACAGTGAGGGAAACCAGGCAAGCTCGCAGGCACACGAACCCCCCTCTGGACCTGAGCCATCTGCCTTTACGATGCCCTCCTTTATTTGGTTTTTAGGGCCACTGGGAGAGCAAAGGCTCGTTGCCACTGGTGCTCCTGACATTGTATCTGTAAGAAGAGTGGCTCCACAACACCCTACACTAGCCATATTAACTGGGGGTGTTAAAGCATGACCGGGTAAATTAGGTGGAGAAAAACTTACTTGAAAGGGTTGGCATTGCAGACGGTGACTGCTGGGAACTTCATGGTCTTAAAGCCAATGGAGAGAGATGACGTGACGTTATAGGAGAGGTAGGTGTTAATGAGGATACCCCACTGCCAGAAGACCAGCGAGGCAAAGAGCAGCGTTAGGAAGAACCAGATTAATTTCTTCTTCGGCCCCTCCTTGATGATGCGCTTTGGGCCATGGGTGTTGGTGTTGTCGCAGTACCAGACCAGCAGCTCCTTGTAGGTGTAGCCAGGGCCCTTCTGCAGGCGGTGCAGAGCCCGAATGAAATACTTCTTCAGGTTCATGCTGCTGTCTGCAAGCGGGAGAAAAAACAGCAAAACCGTGGTGTTGAGAGGCAAGGGTTGTGTTACGCCAGGGGTCCTTGTACCGCCAGCGAAGCAGACCTGGGGCAGTTATGTGACGGCACAACCGTGGTTTTATAACCCCGGAGTAAGTCAGAGCGGGTGTCCCGCAGGGTCACACCCTGGCGGTGAAACGGCAGGGACCCCCCCACCTCCTGAGAGGCTGCCAGGGGCAGGTTTGTGCTTTGCTGTTCCAAAAGCGGCAAATGTTTTTCTTCTGTCCCTTCAGGGGTCCCTTCTGTCCCCACAAGAGTTAAGTGACTGGGACCTGCTGGACGTGGCTCTGCCTGCGGTGACTTACAGGGTGCTGGCCCCTGGGCTGTGCGGACGTTGCAGTAAATAATGAGACAATTTTTTAGGAAGGCAGCGTTTTTGTGTGCGAGCCGGTACGCCTCTAGCGCTGCCCGAAACCTTTGCCAACACTAGATGGACCAAGCAGTACACAGATGAGCTGGTTTTGGGTAGAATTCAGGCTAACAGTGTTTAGTATTCAAGCTAAGGCAATTTTTCTTAAAAGTGAAAAGTATTCCAGTGCACCAAGCTGTCAGAGGGGGCAGGAGAAGAGGACCTGGAAGCAGCAGCACCTTTCCCAGGACCAGGAATGCTGTCGGTGTCACTGCCCGCTGGAGGAAGGAGAATGGATTGGGTTTTTTCCACCAAATGCCTTTGTCTCTCAGATACTATCGGTATGCTTCCACGGCTCATGTGAGGGATGCTGCATATTTGACATTCATATTGTGAGTAAATAGAACATTTTGTGCTGCTATTTTAAGGTGAGAGCTTGTGTTACTAAATCTTAATATCCCGAGGCAGGATTTCGAAACAAACCCAAGTCAGCTGCTCAGACCATTTTTCAGATTTCAGCCATAGGAGAACAGAATTAAAGATTAACGCTGCGTATCACTCGGCATCCTAGGAGAGTGAGTGCTGAAATAATGCAGCAATATTTCAATACGGAGCAGTACTCAGCAATGCAGAACCTGGATCACCACGACGTTACTGGTAGGTAGACCACCAAAGGTACAAAAGGAGGCAGAAGGGTGCACACAGGGCTCTTGTGGAGCGGGAACAACTGCGTCCTTACTTTTCCAAAAAAAAAGGAAAAAAAAGTAATACTGAGACATTGAGTTATTGCCCGGATCTGCAAAATCTCTGGAGTAAGATATACAGGGTTTGACAAAAGTATAAACCCAATAGATTTTATGAAGTCTCACTCCATGATGCAGAGGGAGGTGATGGTTCTCATTGCACGCCCTATTGCACGCGATTTAGACGTAGCCTAACACTATGAGGCCTCAATGCTTTGCAAAGAAGGAATTCCAGCTGCTCCCTCCAGGATCTGAGGGCAGGCCCTACCCTTGTGTGAAAGTGGTTTGTCTTCCAAGGAACATGTGTCCTGGGACTTGGACCTCCCAGACCCCCAACCCACCAGTGCACCGTCGGCTCATCCTCCCCGAACTCGTGCCAGAGGGTCCCACCCACCGCGGCCTGCGGAAGGGTTTATTCACAAACGGAGCTTACATTGCATCAGATGCTTGCTGGCTTTTGGGCAGGACTATAACGAAAACAGGAGCAACGACCTTAGCCTCTGCTTAATTACCCACGGCTGAAGGGAAGACGTGAATCGGGGCGGCCGTTCCGCCTGAGCCGCCGCTGCCGGGTGTGAACACAAACCCATCTCAAGGCACAGCCTCGGGATGGGTCTCTGCTTTATAAAATGGTACCGTCAAAATACATTTAAAACCCGAGAGACTAGCAAGGCAAACTAGTAAATATTTTTCGCCTTTTAAGAAATCCAATAAAAGATTTAGATTAGATTAAAATTTAAAACACACCTACACGGAACTGGGCAAAATCCAGCCCGGCTGGACCTGACCGGCCGCGCGCCCTGCGGTCCCTGTTTGCTCTGCTGCTTACGACTGCACCGGCCAAACGCACAGCGTGGGCTCCAGCCCGCAGGCTGACACCAGCCATGGAGGGGGCCCAGTTTGTCATGCAGGTCTTTGCAGGCTGCTCATCAACCTGACACCGCTGGAAGAATTATTATTTCTTTTTATTTTGTTTCCTGAGGCTGAATTTTAGCCTTTTTTTTTTTTCCTGATGGCAACGTTGAGACTCACACTTAGGGTTTCAGGAGCACACGCGGGGTAAAAGCTCTGCTTTCCTACCCGAGTACGACTAAAGATACCGAATGGCTAATTCTGGCACTGCTTTATCTCTGTTCATGGTTTGGCAGGGGTCATTGATATGCTTAGTCTCCACCTTGAATTTATTTCCATTTAAGCACCCAACCTGAGAATGCTCTTGCAAAGTCACGGCATGCTTGCTAGCGACAGCCACGGGAAGGTGCTGTGCTAGGAAGGGAAGACCAGCTCCAAATCAGTTTTAAGCAGAGATTAGAGTGCTTCCATCTCCCTTTATCTCCCCAGCTCACCAAGTGTAAAAACACCACACTGAAGGGCAGCAGTCTCCCCTTTTTAAGTTAGATTCAGGCCATGCGGAGGAAAATGAGATTAAACTATTTTTAAGCTACGTTTTAAACTGATTCAGAATGTTTCTTCCCCAGTGTCAAAGCTATGGGACTGGTTCTTTGCAAGCACTGCTCCGTCCCACGGCCCTGCGGGGGCACCTGCCAGAGGGAGCATGGGGACCGGGACAGGGACGGGGATGGGGACGGGGACGGGAATGGAGACGGGGATGGGGATGGGGTCAGCTGGAAGAGCTGCCTCACGCTGGACACCTGCAGCATCCCTGCCCTGCCATGAAAACACACAGATCCCAAAATTACAAACCCAAGCTGACAAAGGTGTGCTGCCAATACAGCCAAGCAGAGCCACGGGTTTTGCAGGGGACACTTAAGATGGCAGCAGAGTGAAAGACCCAGGTTTGCTCCTCCTTTAGGCATAAGCTGAGCTGCTAAATGGAACGGCGCTCGATAAAAGAAATGCCATGAAGCAAAAGCTACGCTTGGCCATACTTGGATGATATTTTTTTCAATCTTTTTCTCAGTTTTATAGTTTTCTTCTTACCTTTATTTCCAGAATGTTTCCCAATAGACCGCTTGTTTCTGCCTCACCGCTGGGCGCCTTGCCTGATCAGAAGCTGTTCCCCCCCCTGCTCCTGGGGGACTCCTTGCCCCGGGGCACAGGCTCAGTGCTCGGATGCCGTAGCTGTTCAGAGGGGGTTGGGAAATGCTTTTGGTGCCAGCCTGGAGCCTGCCCTGCTCTCCCCCATCAGCGGGCTGTACCTGGAGCAGATGGGTGACAAATGAGGGATGCCAACACCCACCCTCCATCGGCACACAGGTAACCATCACCCCTTCCCAAAAGCCCCTCTGGAGAAAGGGAGCAGAGGCTTCAGTGGGACAGGAGACGAGATCAGGGCTGGGGGCTCCGGAGGTGCTTCCCCCGAGATGGACACGCAGCCCGGCTCCTGCCGGTGCGTGGTGTGCAGGGCAGTCTCACAGTTACAAAAATCTGTCCCTGCGGCCACCCTCAAATCCCCCGTTATTTGCACAGTGTGCAAAGCTCGAGGGCCCAGACATTTGGCAGCTCCCAGCTGCCACCCACCAGTTTTATTTCGTGTTTGGCTGCTCCACTTCCAAGGCCCTGGTCAGGGAAGGGGAGCGCGCACCAGCAAGGCCCCCACTCCTCTTCCTCCTTTGCGTTTCGTATTGTCACACCGCTCCGTTTGCAGGACCGGGCTGTAACGTGTGGATGAGAAGTGGCTTCGTCCCCTTTGCAGGTGAGCTGTGTGTGTTACTGCTGCTTTACAGCCCCGAGGGGCCCCGCAGCGCCAGCGGCTCACACCGCACGGTGCAAGCACCGACCTTGCCAGCCCGTGCCAGACCATCTCCCGGGAACCACCGCTGCCTCCCTTGCCACTTCCCACTGCCGTGTTTTGGTCTGGGCTGCCCCTTGTCAGCACACTGGTCTCATCTGAAATGACTTTCAGGAGTGGATCCTGGGGCCACAAGACCCCTGCGGTGCTCAGGGTGCCCGCGGCCCTTCTGGCAGTACCGGCACCCCCGC
Source organism: Butorides virescens (assembly GCA_017310255.1). NCBI lineage: Eukaryota > Metazoa > Chordata > Aves > Pelecaniformes > Ardeidae > Butorides > Butorides virescens. The sequence continues at coordinate 10,950 of JADKXX010028465.1, forward strand.
GATGACAGGAGCCGTCCTGAAAGCAGCCTGAGCCCGGTTCTAATGTGGTTTGCTTTTGGGCTGTGAAGGAGGTGTCCTCACCTTCCCCCAGCAGCCGCCAGTCCGGCCCTGCATCACCCCAGCACCATCCCAGGTGAAACTCCTCCACCTCACGGGTGAGATCAGCCTCCCATGTTACGAAATGATTGTGTCGACTGTGTTGAATCTCCTCTGGGGCTTTCCCAGGGCAATTGCCACTTAAAGGAAATAAAGACATAAGCAAAACTCAGCACACTCTTGGAGGCTCCAGGGTGGTACCTCAGCTGCAGAATCACTGCAGCGCTGCTGGGCCTGATTCTGCAATTATTCAGCACTTTCTCTGCCGGGAGACGGAACAGCCATTCCTCTTTCACCACCCGCTGCTCACCGGCCATCCTCTCCCGAGCCTGATGAAAAGACCTCGTTTTCCCAGAGAAAACATTTATGCTGTCTAGTGGTATTTTTGCAGATTAGAGGGAATTTCTGTATTACACCACAAGTGCACCAGTTGGCAGATGAATAACAAAAGTGGAGCAGTGGTGTGTCAGCGAGCCCCGAGAGCCCTTCCTGAGCCCGGGGCCACAGCGTGCCCGGCTGATGCTTTGCTCTGCTGTTGTGTGTGAAGAGCGAGCGGCTGCCACACGCAGCCGCCTGCTCAGACGCCGACGGCCGCCCCAATCCACGCAGGTGCTGCCGGGTCTCGTGCGGCACTCGAAGAGTATTTACAGTCTGGAAGTTGAGACAGCATTTGCCTGACTCTCTGGACCATACGTTAAGATGCTCCATTCCCTTCCCCTGCCCGCCTCACCCTGAGCTTCCCGCGATGTCCCTGTCTCCTCGGACGATGACAAACCTCACGTGCCAGTAAGGTCACGTTGCTGAGAGTTAACTCTGCTGCTTGTGCAATGAACAACCTGAATCCGGGAATGTAAGAGGAGCAACCCACCCCCCACACGCCCAAACAGCTCCCTCCCCACCCGCAGATCTTTTTTTTTTCTGCAATAAGGCCGGTGTCCCGGAGCGGGAGCATCCTCTGCCCTCAGCCGGGACGCAGCAGCCTGGGTGGACGGCACAAAATCCCATGAGAAAAGAACCAGACAGCACAACATTCAGAAAGCCGCGGTTGGCTTCTGTACTTTTTTTCGGGGGGAGATTAAAGAAAACCCTGCATAAAGAGAGGCAAAACGAGAACGACTACACCTCGGCTGTGGGCTGCATGCATCCAGAAGACCTGACCGGCACAAAAACCCCCGCTGCTGCTGCAAAAACCAGCATCGATCGCCTGACTTCACGTCTGTACCGTGACCGAAGTTTTTCATTCCCCCCCCTCCCCCCAAAATGTCAACAAAGGACGCCCCTTATTTTTTCCCCCCTCTGTAAACAATTTGATGCTGTAAAACCGCATCAACCCCTGCGAGAAGCAGGGGGGGGAACCGGAGGAACATTTAAATGCTGTCATTTTCTCTAACCCACGCAGGTCCTGCCCCACCGCGCCGGTCCCCTGGGTCCCCGAGCCGTCGCCGGGGATGCCCGCGGG
>JADKXX010028466.1:0-17421 GCA_017310255.1 Butorides virescens
CCGTTCCCCCGGTACCTGCACCCGCCCGGCTCCGGCACCGCTCCCCGCCGCGAACGGGACCGGCCCCCCCCCGCCCCCCCCCCCCCCGGTCCCCGCCCCCTCCCGCCCCGGTGCATCTAAACCCTCCCTTTCCCTGCAACTGGAGTCGCTCCCATGGTTTAATCGTGGCCTGGTCCAAGCTTCCTTGCAAAATCTTTCGCTTCCATTTCCTCCCCGCGCTGTTTAATTTTCTCGCCTTGATTTTCCCAGCCGCTTCCACTGCTCCCACCCCAGTCCTACAAAAAAACCCCACCGGAGTCAACAGCAAAAATGTTCCCCTGACACTGCCTGCTCCAAAAACTGCAGGGCAAGTTGTGCTGCCACCCCGCTGCTAAAGGACAAGCACTGAAACTACCCAAAGATCTCCAAATTGGTAACCACACCAGATTTTATGCCTATCATTTGGCCCCTTTGGTGTGGGAGAAAATCACCGGACATTTGCATTTCAGGAGCCGGGATTGGGTGAGGCCTCAGCTGAGATTGACCTTCAGCATCAGGGACTTTAAGAGGGTGAGAAACAAGCACTTCTCCTTGTTTTTTGCTTTCTCCCCCCCCAAAAAAAAGAAGAAAAAGTCCTATTAGAATGGCAGGCGTGGGGGAAGGAGCCCTTGGGTTCACTTGGGAGGTACGAGGAGACTTTCAGAGCCGGACCAGGTCCTGGAGCCCCCACCCTGACCCCCGTGCTGCAGTGTGTTTCTCAGTCTGGTTTGAATGTCCCGGGCACCAGGACATCACCTCGCTGCTTTGGCTTCCCTCCTGCCATCCATCCCCCTTCCACACAGATTAAACAACTGCAGGTGAACTGCACTGGTATTTTGAAACAGCTTTATCATCCTTTTTTTTTAAAAGGTCTTATAATTTTTTTTTTAAGAAGTATAACACCTTGCAACCTTTTTTTTTTAATTATTTTAAATCTCCCTGAGCAGCTGTGTTTACCGTCAAGGCTGCTGCTGGGGATGCTTTCCTGGCCGTGTTTTGTACACCGCGCGTCTTCCAAGCACAGGGCTGCAGGTGTTGATGCTTAAATAGAAACAGCAGAACTCTGCCCCGGCGGCACCGGCAGGCTGAGTCGGAAAGGGGACGGTCTCTTGCCAGGAGAAATCAGCTCTGCTTCCATAAAATGAAAGCAAAATTAAAAGGCTACGCAGCATTCCTGTTTGCTGCTGTGGGTAAAACGCGAGTGGCGGGGCCAGGGCCGGGGACCCTTGTGAACGCGCTCACTTGGCTGCGACTTTCATGGTGGTTAGCATGCTCTTTTGCATGTTACGATTTAATCTCAGGCTTAATGTGTCTTGCACATCGGTTCCCGTTGATCACACAATCATCCCTCCGGGGGGCTGGAGAGATGCACACCGCCCACAGCCGCCCCCTCCATTTATTTTCTGTATTTTCCTACACTGGGGGGGGGCAGGGCACCTCATGCCGGGGGATCCCCGAGCCAAACGTTCCGAACACGGTTTAGGGGTAAAACCCTGAGCATCCTGAGTGACTGCGGGAGACATTAACTCCTCACGGCAGAACGGTAGACGTGTATAAACCTCCTTGGGACTATAAATCACCGCAGAGCAGCAAAGCATTGTGAAAAGGTAACGATTGCCTCTTGCTAGGAACAGTAATCACGGTTCTTGTTCAGTCAGGACTCGGTCAGACTTTCCTAAATGTCCCTGTGTTCCCTTGTTTGGGAACAAAAGAGATTTTTATTTTTAAATGGCACGAGTGTCCCTCCGACCATTGTGTCAGAAGTGGAACGCGGGGTTGTGTTTGAACACGATCTCCACGCGAAGCTGGAACGAACAGGTTCGATGGTGAATACCAGGACTCACCCAGCCTCTGTCCTGTCGGAATAATTGCCCTTCTCGTGCTACTTATTTCCCCGGAGAACAATGTCTGCTACCGGCACCGGCAGCTCTAACGCTGGAAAGAGCGCGGGCTGCATTTGTTCCGTGCTTTGAAACATCAGCTGCGAGGCCGAATGACCTTGAATCCGGCCTGACTTTGCCTTGTCTCTCTCATTTGCTTCATGAGAAAGTTTATTTCATAAGCAAAAAACCTCCTGCTAAAAACACAGCTGAAAAACACTGCGGGAAGCTCTTCTGCACCCCAGGCATTGTGTTCCGCGCCGGGGTGTTGTGCTGGCTGATGCACTGCTGACAGCAGCTAAATACAGCTGAGAAACTGGATGCACGGGGCAAATCAGCCCAGAAAATGGCACCATCCCTCTAATCTGTAGCCTTTTGAAAATATCAACTGGTAAAATGGAAACTCAACGGTGGCTGGAGTGGATCCAAAGAAGGCTGAAGAGGTTTCTGGGCTGTTTTTTAGGCCTGTTTGTAAAGACGGAGAAGAGCAGAGGTGCTTGTGGCGGAGCAGGGCCCCAGGGACAGCTCTGCAGGAGGGAAATCACCCCCAAAGTACAACCCTGTTGGTAGAACTGAGTTCAAGTCACTGGAAAAACCAAAGGACTGGTTCATATCTGGTTCTGTATAAATCTGTGTTGCTTTTGGCCAAATTATACCCTTCGGCACAGTAGGGGGGGGGGGGAGCGAGGTCCTGGTGGGGGGTCCCACCCAGCACAGCTGTGGTGGCAGCCATCAGACCTGAGGTCAGTCTTCAGTGCTCATGAAGATTTGAAAAGGCTCTTTGGGCTCCAGAAACGGGAGGGGTGCCGTGGCTTTGCTGCCCGGCGTTACCTGCCCGGCCCCTGCAGCTGCGCTGCCAGCCCGGCTGCCGGGACGGTGTGGCCAGGCGCCCTGCCCGTGGCCAACGACAGCACCTGCTAATTAGATTGCCATTGAGCAGGAGCTGCGAGATGAGATGCACGTGCTAAATATTAGTCATGTCTGCAGCCTGGCTTCCAGGCAGACGGCTCTGGGATTTACAAATATCTTATACTTAAAAATATCTGAAGGGTGGGTGTCACAAGGACGGAGCCAGACTCTTCTCAGTGGTGCCCAGCGCCAGGACAAGGAGCAATGGGCACAAACTGAAGCAGAAGAGGTTCCAGTTGAACATGAGGAAGAACTTCTTGTCTTTGAGGGTGACCGAGCCCTGGCCCAGGCTGCCCAGGGGGGCTGTGGAGTCTCCTTCTCTGGAGATATTCAACCCCCGCCTGGACGATGTCCTGTGCCCCCTGCTCTGGGTGAGCCTGCTTGAGCAGGGGGGTTGGATTGGGTGAGCTCCGGAGGGAGGGCCCTTCCAGCCCCCGCCATCCTGGGATTCTGGGATTCTGTGTTTGCAGGCAGCGTGCCAGCCCCCGTCACTGCCGCTCGCCCCGTGCTGGTGGTCGGCGCTGCAGCCCTGGTGGCGGGGAGCCTGCTCCTGCCCCGCTCTGCCGAGGGAGGCCTGGCATCACCCGTTCCTATGCAGGGTGCAAACAGGCCCATTCAGCACTTTAATTGCTCGGTTTTTTGGGTGCGCTTTCGGAGACACGCTGTCACTAAAGGAAACAAAGTCATTTAGTTGTGACCGGTAAAATCACAGTCAAAGGATAGCAAGCATCTCACCAGCCAACCTACACCGGAAACCACTGCGTATAAAACCCTTTTTAACTGACCTCTGTTTGCGTTACAAAGATCAGGCAGTAAAACTGAGACTGGTTTTGTTTTACAAGCAGCAGAGGAGGGGAGGGAAGCGGCCCCCTGAGCCCGGCTCCCACACGCCTGGCACGGTGCAGGCAGCCGGTGGCCACGGCCCGGCCAGCGGGAGAGGGGCTGGGTCGGTGCCAGGGCTCGGGCGGCCGGGGTGCCCGTTCCTCTGCTCTGTGCGATTCTGCCAGCCCAGCGGCCGGCTCCAGGTCCCCTTCAGCCTGAGCGTTAATGACCTTGGCCGTGGACTGGCCACTCGCCCCACCGAGGCCGCCCCCTCTGGGTGGGGGAAGCCGAGCAGGCTCGGCACAGGACGGCGGCAGGATGCCTGCTCAGGCAGCCATTCCTCACCGCTGGGATTTTCCCAGACCTGCTCTGGAGCTAATTGGTGTGGCAAGGAATTAGTTGCACTCGTTTGCCTTTTCTGCCATAGAAGTTTACTGGAAAAAAAAAACCCAGCCTGCCATAACTCCAGAGCCTAACAATGCTGCTGGTGGGCTCGGCCCCGGGGATGCCGCGCTGCCCCAGCACAGGCACCGGCTGGGACGGTGCACCCTGAAGATCCCCGTAGGCCGGTACTTTATGGTCCTCTCCCATGTTCTGGGGGAAATGTGAAATATTTTGTGACTGATGCCTTTTTACGACAAGAACAAGGGGATGATTACCCTGTGTGGTTATCTAGGGGAACAGGTTGTACCTTTCAGGATTCGTTATGCAAACTTGGGTGAGAAGGTCTTAAAACGCAAGGGAGGAAGGCACGGCGGCGGGCGGCGTTGGGAAAACAGTGTGATTCACCGCCGCGCTGGCCCGTACCTGCGCTCAGCCACGCTTCGCCGTGATCGCATCTCTGCTGGCGCTGCTGCACGTTTTAAATTGCAGGGGAATAAATCTCGTGAGCGCACGCGCTCTTCCGTCCCTAGAAACATGCTTGGACAAGGTGCGTGAGTGGAAGGAGGCCGAAGGGTCCCATATTGTCTGGCTGGGGCTGGGCTTGTTCAGCCTCCTGGAGGTTTGCTCTCGGGTGGGCAGGAGGCTGGCAGGGCAGGGGTGACGCTGCCTCGTGTCGCTTGGCCCCACAGGGGCTTTGCTGGCGAGCATCCCCTCCTGTGCTTCACGTCCCGCTGCTTTCGGGAACGCAAGGCTGCCGGGGCGAAGATGCCATCCAGGGCAGCGCGGAGTGGCTCCCACCCCGCTCCTTCGGGAAGGGAAACTGAGGCAGGAGCGTAAGACTGGGAGAGACAAGGCAGTACGGGAGTATTACAGGAAGGTGCCAAAGCATGGGTGATGATACAAGAGGACAAAATGCCAGGTACATGTTGTCCGTGGCCCCGAGGGCGGGTGTGTTTCCCTGTTTATACCTCCGGCTGTGTTGCAACTGGGCCGGGGAGCAGGCGCGGCTGCCGGGTCAGCGCCCCGAGCCCACAGCTGCTCTTGCCTGGGCCGAAGGGAAGAGCCCTGGTCCAGCGTGGCCGGCTGCTGCAGGAACCTGCCGCACGGCATTCCGTCCTGCACCGCAGGGACAGCCGGCAGAGCCCCTGCCCACCGCCACCACTGCCACCAACGCCCCCATCACCACCACTGTCACCACTGCCACCACTGCCCCCAATGCCATCAATGCCACCAACGCCACCAACACCCCCAGTGCCACCACCAGCTCCCCATGGCCAGGGCGTCCTGAGCCCCCACTGCTCTGGAGAGGGATGAGCAGATGAGCGGGATGCGGGAGAAGAGCCTTTGCTTTAGGGAAGAAGAGGGACAGATGGAGAAAGAGATTTTATGAAAGCCCCCAAGGGACCAGAGTGTCCTTGCTGCCAGCAAGCATCAGTCCCAAGAGAAAAGCCCTTCAGGAGTGATGCGGTGGGGAACTGTGCTGTTGCTGCAGAAAGCATCGAGTGCCCTGTGGGTGCTGTGCTGAGAGCTGCAGACCTGCGCTCATTTGGGGAGCAGTCGCGTGACCGTGGGCCGGCAAGCGCAGCCCATGCGAGGGGCTGAGCAGAGCCCGGTGTGCATGGGGCTCATGGGGCGCGTGGGGTGGCCAGGCCAGGCTGGTGAGCACGCTGGGGTGCAGGCAGAGCTGGGCGGGCACACGTGGGTGTCTGGCAGGGGAGATGGCTGCTGCCGGCACTGCCTGCAGAAGCAGCGTGGCATCGAGCTGCTGGCAGGGCGCAGGGCACCAGGAGATGTTGGTGAGCAGTGGAGAGAGCTGGGGCCAGCGGTGCCCTGTGGCCAGAGCAGCAGCTCCAGGATCCCCCTGTGTAGGAGGGAAGTCCAGTTTCCTGAACGGGATTGCCCAGCCTGGCCTGGGATATTTTCTCTCCTTCCCCTCCTGAGTCAGCAGTCGCACTCAGCCCCAACTCTCGCTCTTCCCGGGGTTTGTCAGCCGCAACCCGCGGTGCCTGCCCAGCCCCGCTGATGGCATCGCCCGCGTGTGCCGGCCGGTGGAGGTGTGGGCAGCTGGCGACGACTCCGCACCTCCCAGTCCGTCCTGTTCGCAGGGAGATGCTGGCGTTGGGATTAGTGTGGGAGCCGTGCCATGGCCCGTCACCGCGGAGGGCAGCTCCTGCAGCCGTGGGTTAACCTCTGACTCACGCTTGCCTGACACCGCTCCGGCGCTGCCACCGCTCGGGCCTGTGCTCGGGATGCTTGGCTGCCGGCAGCCCTCCCGGGGCTGAGGCTGCTCGAAAATGCTTCCGCAAAGCGCCGAGCATGGGCCAGGCTGGGGGGATGGCCCAGAGCTGGCGTCTGGCAGCGCGGGGTTGCTGCCCAGCTCCGGCTGGGTGGTGCTCACCGCTGCGGTGTTGCCAAGATGGGCAGTGGGACCTTCAAGCCAAGGCAACGGTTTTGCACAATAAAATGCCTGCCTGCCAGCACCCTCCGTATCGCGCAGCCGGACACCGCAGCCTCCCGAGCTGGTGTGAGCCCCCAGCCCAGCGCTGGCCTGGGGCTCCCCTGGCTGCAGGGAGCGTGTCGAGCATGCCTGTGGCTTTAGGGTGTCATCGATGGGCTACTGGGGTCTGGTGGCAGCTGTGGCTGCTGCTGGCGAGGTAGCACCGACCTCCCAGGCCACGGGGCTACGGCTGAGCAGGAGGCACGGGTGGGCTCTCGTGGGGCAGAGCCCCTGCCATGGGTGTTCCCTGGGAGGTCTGACTGGAGAACGCAGCTCTGCGAGCCCCTTTGCGGGTCTCTGGAAGAGAAACTTCCCGATGCTGATAGTTACAGAGCTGGCTCACCCTGCCCTGCAGGTGAAAGGGAAAAATTAAAATATCTACAGCCTCCAGCCCCATCCCGGCCTCCCCCAGCTGTGCCTTATTGCAGGGCACAAGAGCCTGAAAGGCTTTTCCATAGGCATGTGCAGGAGATGACTTTCCCCTGCCCAGCCCCATTTACATTAATGAGGCATTTAACTCCCAAACCTGTTTGTGGACCCCTGCAATGTCACCCGGGGTGGAAGGGGGCCCCCTGGGCAGCCTTTAACCCCATCAGTGCTGCCCAGCTGCGTCTGCTGGGAGCAGCTTTGGGCAGCCACCCCTTCGCTCTGAGGGAGGCTGGGGTTACCCCTCCAGGCTGACGTCCCTGGGTCGCAGCACCCCATGGGGCTGGGGGTGGCTGAGCCTTGGCCAGCTGGGGTTGGGAAGGGGCTGGGCTGTCTCCCAGATGGGTTTTCTAAGGAATGTGTGACTTATTGTTCATTGTCACATCCTGGGATCGTTCATTGCAGTTTTCCATCCCGGTTGCCTGGGAGGTTGGATGCTCCCATTTTTCTCTGTATTACCAGGTGAAATTCTGTCTGATAGGGAAACCGCACACCCTTTCCGCACTTGGCCTTCCTGTCTTCGAGTGACTTCTGTGCTGGCTGTTGATGCCGAGCAGTGAAACGAGCAGTGTCAGGGTGACCGTCTGTCTTGTTTTCCACCCAGGAAAAGCCTTTACCCAGCAGTTTTGAGTCTCAGAAGTCCTTAAGCAGCAAGTCCTGCCTCTGGAATTTGTTCCTGCACAGCTGCCCCTCTCTCCATGGTTTTCGCAGCAGGCATTTGCACCCTTGTGCCAAGGGAGCTGGGAGCGCTGGGGAAGCCACCAGCCGGTGAGGCCAGCAGCGGGACCGATGCCGGCTCTGCAAATGCTTCCACCACAACTCGCACAAACCAACCTCCAAACTCCTCCTGGCAGGACTAGAGCCCGTGTAGCCTTTGCAGTGCTCCTTGGGGGCATCAGGCCAGGCTGGTGACTACAGAAATCAGGCACCCACGAGCAAAACGTCTGAGCTATTTGGGTCAGGGTTGGTGGAGGAGTTTTCTTGGAAAAAAACAGATTTGGTCTGTGCCCCTGAAGGCTGCTATGGGGCAAACATGCATGAAGTGAGACAAATCTGGCCTGGGTCTGGCCAGCTGACTCTGCGACATGGTGTACGGAGGTGTCCACTCCCCAGCAGGATGGAGAAGGGCCGGCAAGCTCCATGTGTTTTCAAACCCTGTTTCTGTCTGGGCATCACTTGCTGGGAGAGGCGCCAGTGGATTCCTGCCGCCCAGCAAACCTCTGTGCAGCTGGATTTTCCTCCTCCGGGCCCCCCCCCCGCAGCAGCTCCTCCGTCACCCACAACTTTCTCCCCTCCGGCAGCGGCTGCTGCTGGGCGCCGCGGAATTGCTGAGCCAGGTTCACCCGCCGCGTCTCCTCTGCTCCAAAGGGCCAATGCTGGTGTGCAGCCTTTCCTCCTGAGTCACCGGCACCTGCCTGCTGCAGGTTTCGACGCCTCTCCCCAGCCCGTCCTGTGCCCCGGCACCGAGGCAGCCCTGTGCCTGCGATGCTGCCCATGCCTCCCTGCATTTTTGGGTACCTCAGCCGCTCCTCTGCAGCCCCGCTGTGCCAGCGAGCAGGGGGCTGCCTGATCCCATGCCCTGCCCAGGGCTGGCTGGGCTCCCACCGCACACCACCAGTCTCCCAGGAATGCTGTCCACATGGGAAGAGCCCAGGGCCCCCACCTGACCCCCAGAGCAGCGGTGGCGGGGATATTGCTGAACCACAAATTTTACTGCCTGTTGTTCCCATAAACTCCAAGCTGAGTTTCTCAAAGGCTTTGAGTTTACGACATTTAGTGTGTGTCAGACCTGATTCTCATACTGTCCTGGGTAGTTTTCTGTGTTTAAGATGACTCAGGAGTTCAGCAGGGTTTGGTATTTAATTCACGATGAAGTAATCCGGTTCTGTTGCTACTCCGTGGCTTTCTGCCTCCCGAGGATTATTCACACAAGGAGGAAAGGTGCTGCGCCTGCCCCGGGAAGTAAATGCAAAAAAGCACCTATGGAAAACCTGTGCTTTTCCAAAGAGTTTAAAGTTAGTGTTCATGCCAAAGAGCTCCTGGCAGGACCACGTCCTGGGGTGTCGGCCAGAAAGGCCTTACAGGCACGCTGCAGGGGAACGCTACGCCTTGCTCTCAATCAAGCAATTATTTTCCATATTAGACCTGCAGTTATCGGGTATAAAGCCTGACCAGCCCATACAACTGCTTTCTTGCAGGATTGGCACCACTAGGTTTATTTTAAAACATGTTTGTTTTGCTCTGGGATGCCTTTAAAAATACAAGGCTTTCTAAAATTGCCATGATTTGAAGCGCCGTCTGCTTTACAGCTCCCACCGAGGTCTGGCTTTGCTCTAACGGACACGCTACTGCAAGGCTTCGTCTGTGTTGCGAATCCACAGCTACCCCAGAGAGAGATCTGGGAACCAGCCTGCGGCATCTGCACGACACCGCCTCTGGCTGCCACCGCGGCGGGAAGCCTGGCCGCCCCCGAGCATCAGGGACATGGCTGCCCTCCAAGGCCGTGTCCCCTTGGCCCGTCTTGAGCTGCACTGGCTGCCGGTGCCTTCCCCGGCCACAGGACCTGGGTGCAGCGCGATGCTCTGGGCTGCAGCTGCAGGGGTTTCCTTCCTTTCCGGGGGGCTGATTGCATGATTAGCACCTCCTGAACTAACCCAGCTCTTGGTGCCAGTGGGCTTCTGGGAGCAGAGCAGGGTTACTTGAGCAGCCTGAGAGGAAGAGGGGTCCCTGTGTGAGCGGGCTTGGCAGCGGGAAGGAGATGTGCCGGCCCAGCAGCAAGCTGAGGTCCCACAGCCCCTCCTTGGTAGAAGAACTGAGCAAACCTTGCAAGTCCTGCAGAGAGCAGCTGTCTGTTCAGCGTTGTTGTCCATGCAGGTATGGCTGAGGAACAGGGGAACTGTGGTATGTCCCACTCAGCAATGTTTGCTTGCTTTTTTCCCTGAGAGATATTTCCCCCTCCTCCAAGTGTTCAGGGGAGAGCTGTGCTTTGGAAGAGTTGGAGCAACCCCCGGTACCCACCCAGGCTGGGGGATGAAGGGATGGAGAGCAGCCCTGCCCAGAGGGACCTGGGGGTGCTGGGGCAGGAAAAGCTGGACAGGAGCTGGCAACATGCACTGGCAGCCCAGAAGCCAACCCTGTCCTGGGCTGCATCCCCAGCAGTGTGGCCAGAGGCAATGGAGGGGATTCTGCCCCTCTGCCCTGCTCTGGTGAGACCCCCCTGGAGCCCTGTGTCCAGCTCGGGGGTCCCCAGCACAAGAAGGATGTGGACCTGTTGGAGCGGGGCCAGAGGAGGCCATGGGAACGATCTGAGGGCTGGAGCCCCTCTGCTACGGGGCCGGGCTGGGAGAGTTGGGGTTGCTCAGCCTGGAGAAGAGGAGGCTGCAGGGGGATCTGACTGTGGCCGTTCAGGGCTTAAAGGGGGCCCAGAGGAAAGGTGGGGACAATTTTTTTAGCAGGGCTGGCTATGATAGGACAAGGGGTGATGGTTTTAAACTGAAGCAGGGTGGGTTTAGCCTGGATACAAGGAAGAAATCCTTTACCATGAGGGTGATGAAACCCTGGCATGGGTTGCCCAGAGAGGTGGTGGAGGCCCCATTCCATTCCAGGCCAGGTTGGACGGGGCTGTGAGCAGCTTGGTCTGGTTCAAGGTGTCCCTGCTCCCTGCAGGGGCTTGGGCTGGGTGAACCTAAAGGTCCCTTCCACCCCAAAGCATTCTGTGATTCTATGACCCTAGTGACTATCTGTGTCTGGAAGGAGGCCCTTAGGTGTCACTGAGCCAAACCAGCTCCTATATAAAGAAGCAACAAACTGGAAAGCAAGGAGCTTGTTGTAAGACATTACCTAGCTCTGAAGTTTGCTGTCCTTTCCCCCGCTGCTGCAGTCACAACAGCTCACGCCTGCAACACAGGGGGAGGTGGCCTGGGGCACACATGCCTTTTGGAGTCTACCCCAGGGTTTTCCTCCAGGTCTGTTCTGCCACTGTTGTAGATGGGGCAAGTCCGCGTCATGAGAGCCGTTATCTGCTGCTGCATTGGAGAGGTGATGGGGACAAGCAACCGTTTGCTCTAAGCACCTCACCTTTGTGGGTTCGAGAAGGGGCTCTAAGGCAGCGCAAACCCCATTCTCTCTTCTCCTCCGGTCCCCAAAGGACTGTCCCGGAGTGGAACTGCCTGGAGACGCCAGCAGTTCCAGCATTTTCAGTCACCTTGCTGGCTAATGCTGCTTTCCGAAAGGCTTTTTCACTGTGCACCCGCTTGCTCCCCCAGCCTGCTGCCAGCCAGGGCCAGCAGTGCTGAAGGCAGCCCCACCTCTGCAGGGGGCCCGGGGCACCTGGCAGCCCCAGGGCAGGCACAGGCAAATCCCGTCATCTCCTGGGATGACTGCATGGAAGTGACTCACATATTGCCGATTTTAAAAAAAAAATAAAATAAAAAAAATGCAAGCAGTTATTCAAAAATATATCTTTATTTTTTTCAGTTTATCAGCTCTTTAAATAATCCAGTTAAAATATGTTTTATTGCACATTAAAGAACCTTTCTGGATTCTCACTGTCCTATAAAATAAGCTTATATAGAGAAAGGAAAAGAGAGACTGTCTTACACTTATACACGCGCACACACACGTTCTCAACCACTCTTGCTCTACAAAAACCCTAAGCTGCTGACTCGGCATAGGCTACGTTCATCCTCAATGTCTGTAGTGTGCTCTAGGCAGCTAAGAGTTGGCTGTGGTGGGAAAAAGGCAGGCGCAAGGCTGGGAGCAAGGGGAAGGGCGCTGCCACCGCAGCTGGGTGCCCTGGAGGTCTCTCCACGAGCGCTCTGCAGCCGTGCGGACGCTGGCAGCAGCCTCTGGCTGGCCTGGGGCGCGGGGAGGGCCTGGTGTGGTGGCAGTAGCGTGGCACAGTGCACAGGAGGCAAATGCAGGGTGTTGACGCAGCACGGTGGAATGGAGGGGGTGGAAGCAAGGTGGACAGCGTAGCAGTGGGGCAGGTGCATCCTCTGGCCACCTCCCATCGGGGCTGTGTGCGGAGGCCAGGGCAGCTCCAGCCGCCGCTCAGACCCATGTGGCTCCGTCCCCTCCCAGGCACCAGGGGCTCCAGGGCATACAGCCGGGGGCGAGTGGGGTGGCTGCAGGAGGGAAGTCGCTGCCCAGGGCTGAGCAGGAAAAGAGCAGCCAGCTCTCTTTGAGGCTTCTGGGAAGCCAAGGCCAGGTGCTGCTTGACGAGCTCCTCTGAGGTTACACTTAATGGCCGGCTGGAGTGATGCAAGATGAAACAAGCTCGCAGAGTACGCAGTTCGTTATTGTGATCCGAATTAGATTTCCTGCCCTTTTCAGATGTTTCTTTTGGGATGACCTAAGTTCTCCTACTCAAGCTGTGTAATAATTTGCTCTACAAGCACATCTCCGGCTATCCTAACTTTTCATCTCGGAAAGGACAGGTCCTCAGGCCACCTTAGGAACCAGGTTCCTAATCACAATTCAGCTTGAGAGCTTTCCTTTTATCCAATCTGTGCTTTTCCCAAACCTCTGTCATGCTCCTTCCTACAAACGTCATGCTGCATTCCTGAAAGCCCTGGGTTTTTCCCACAAGTCAAGCCACACAGCAGAGAGCAATTAGCGTTAATACTCAATGTGGCATCACTCTTCTGCTGTGGAGTAATTCCTGCCCACTTACAGTGGGGCGTGTGCAGTTGGTGGCTAATGTATGCCTCTGTCTGGCAGGACTTCCCAGCTCAGTCCCACATCCTGCTCCAGCCATCTCCTGCAATGATTAACTTGAGAATTGATGTTGCTTGAGGTTCCTGATGTCTCTGAGCCCTTGGCTTTCGTGTCTGAGCTTTGCTCAGAGAAGCTTTGACTGCAAGTTCAATCCCTGAATAAGGGTCTGACCCAACAGCCCTTCAGTGCTCGTTTGGATGCGTGCCTTTCACCCCAGACGTGTGGGTCCAGCACCCACCTCTTATTTTGGCACCTGGATGGGTGGATAAATAAGCGTCAGTGTTGCCCAACCTCTAGCGTGTCGGGCAGCTGCTCTGTGAACGCAGTCTCTAGCCGCAAAGTGCTGTAATTGGGGGGGGGAGTCCTGGGCAAGGGGTTGTCCTGGGGCAGCGGCAGGCGGAGGGCGGTGTTGAAGGTGGGCAGGTCCTCATCGATGCAGGCTGGGTTATCGTGGCCCTGCCTCTCCAGATCGCCGGCCTGCGGTGGCTTCCCTGACCGGACCCTTTTTCGGTCATTCCACCATTTCTTTGCCTTTTGCCATTGGCGCCGCATCACGATGGAAAGCGAATCGATGAAGAAGACCTCGACGATCTCAATGACGCAAACGACTGAGCAGCTCATCCAAAGGCCCAGCTGGCCTCCAAAATTGGAAAGAAGAATGACGAGCTGGAAGAGAAGAGAGCACAAGGTTATCAGCTCCTGTGGGTGCCGGACACATGTCCACGGCACTGCTGCAGTGTGCAGGGAGGCTGCACCAAGCTGGGGCACCCGGGGTTTGCTGTGAGCGGTACCAAACGCAGTGGGGCCTTCCCCTGCTGCCTGCGTTATCCTCTCCTGTTCTGCTCCAGCGGCAGCCTGCAGGTTACCCCAGTGCAGAGCTTAGGACTGGACGGTTTGAAAAGCAACCCTGGATAAAAGGGCTGCAAACGGCAGGACTGGGTGCTGCGGGGTGCATTGTCCGTGGACAGTTTCCCTCCCCTGCCTGGATGGGACCACCCCTCTGGCAAGATGAGAGCTTCCAGCCTGTCTGGAAGGAAGAGCCGCATCTTCCCGGTGCTGAGCAGGGAACCGCTGCGCTCGCTTACCGTGTTGGCAGGATTCTCTGAAATGAATCTCTCGTTCAGGTCTTTGTAAAACACCATGAGGTTTGCGAGATCTGTCCTGAGAGAAGGAACAGAAAACAGGCTGAGGGTTTAGTAAAACAATAACATGAAACATACTGAAAAACTATGCAAATAACCAGTTGGACCAGTAGGGCTGGGCCGCTCTAAGGGAGCTTTTTCCCCAATTGCCATCATTAGGGCTGCCGAGATTGTATCTAAGCTTGAGGTGCAAGCTAGAAACACATACATGGAAACTTACTTGTTCAGCTTCTTGTTGATTTTTTGTCCTTTGTCCCAAGAGAGAACTCGAAGCATCCAGTCCTGGAAGACAGACAGAAAATACTGCTGTAGCAGTGTGTGCTTGTGTAGAAAACCCCTGGAAAGGGAGCTCACGCTCCACACCTCCTCGGACCAGCTTGGGCACTGGAATTGAATGCGTGTGACCAGCTGTCCCCGAGGGGATCTCCCAGCCCACAAGCCAAATCTTAGTTTAATGGTGAACTGCTG
This sequence comes from Butorides virescens, assembly GCA_017310255.1. NCBI lineage: Eukaryota > Metazoa > Chordata > Aves > Pelecaniformes > Ardeidae > Butorides > Butorides virescens. Next base: position 14,265 of record JADKXX010028466.1, read on the forward strand.
AAGAGGAAGCCCTGACCTGGACACTACAGGCTGAGCCTCTGGGAGGAGCATCACTGATGGGCTAACGAATACCCCAGGGGCCACCCCCACTTAACTTCTGGGTTTACTTAATGCCTTGTTGTGCCAAGCTGCTGTCATGGCGGAGAGCAATTAGGACTGACCTCCGACACGGTGGATGGCCACTGGGCAATGCTGGTGGTGAGCGCCCACTCCTTGAAGCTGCAGAGAGACGCAGGCTGTCAGTTGTCGGCTCAAACGCACACGCAGCATTTTTACCTCGGGTTGTGGGCAGGACTTACCTGCAGGCATCTTTGCAGATTTGCTGGCAGCCCAGCTGCTCCTTCACGAACTTTTCATGCAGTCTGTAGTAGCAGTACACTGCAAGAAGGGAGCAGGACACGCGTGTGAGAAGCCGGAAAGAAAAGCAATGATTTGCTACCTCTGCCAGAGCGGGGCTTCTGCGGTGTAGGTGGCCTTTGTGGCCATCACCTACGTGGTGGGGATAAAGAGATCTGCCCTATAAATATTGCAAAATGCTCTGAGAAGTGGCTGTCACTTGCTATAGGCATGAACAATTGCCTCACCCGGTCAAGTCCTCCACTCAACACTTCTGTGGTGTGCACAAATGACAAGCAATTAAGACAACTGTCAGAAACAAGTCAGTCTAAACAAAAGAGGCACTTTCAGGCTCTGCGGTGTGGGTCTTAAGTGGACTAAGGCAGATTCGCCTCTTCCCAGAGCGCTGTGGGGCTGGGGTGGTGCTGGGTGCAGGCCATGCTGGCCAGGGACGGCGCTGTGGAGGGATGTGGCTGGCAGCGGGTGGCTGCGGCAGGTCCTGTGCGGGAGGTGTTTGAACACTTACTCCAGTTGGGGTTTTTCTTGTAGTTGCAGTATTCTGCCCCAGCAGGTAAGGGCTGTGCGTACTGGGCGCAGCCACAGGAGTCCACCATGGCTTTCTGAAAGCAGGAGTGCAGGCAAATCTGGGGGAAATAAACCAAGAACTGGTGTCTAAGAAGCACAGGCTGCTGCATTTCTGCAGTGCTGAGCTCCAGGCTCACGTGCACCTAAAAGCATCCTGTGTTTATGATAGTAGCAATAAGATGGGAACCTGTTTCCCTGGGCCTTCAGGCTCTGTTCCTAGTGAATACAAATACAGGCAGAAAGTGCCACAGAGGGTTTAGGCTCTAGTGCAAGAAGGAATAAAATCCTCTCCCAGGGGGGTTCTGTGAATGCCCCCACTTCCCCTATAGCTGTCAAAAGCTTCAGTGTTGCAGTTGCTCTTTCCACAGCCAAGGAGGTTTTCGGTCTGCCATAGCATGCAGGCCATGAATCAACAACTAGGTGTGGGACGTGACTCACTAGTGAAAATGTTCACAGCTTCAACCAAATTGTGTTGGTGCATATTTGGAGACCTGGAGTTGTAGGGATTAACAGGGCAGTAGAGTCAGTGCTTTGTGCTACAACACTTCACCGGCTGGAACAAGCAGGAACTGAACCTCTCTTTTTGAAATCTCAGTTGTCAAGCCTTTTGGTCCCAGTCCCAGCCCTCCTAAGCCCCGAGTTTCGGTGAAATACTGTTATTAAAACCCTGAGATGATGCCTGTGTGATCCTACCTGGCAATGCATCACAACAGATTTCAGGTATAATATCCCATAAAATAAAAACCTAGCCGAGGCACAGGCTTTGCAGTAGGCAGCAGCAAATATAATTGTGATTCTCAAGAACAACTGACACTCTCCAAGAGGACCCAATTACAGAAACCATGCAAAATTAGTGGAAACTTACTCTGTAAACAAACATCCTGCTATCTGGATACTGATTAGATGGTATCTGTTATTCTTGGAGTCCTAAAGGTCACAATTTCTGGCTTCAAGGGTTACTAAGCTGCAACATTTACTTGGCCAATATTTTCCAGTCTCACATTGCTTGAAAATTGCCTAATGAGCTAATGTCCTCTCTTTATCTGACAGGGCGCCTAAGGGAACTTCAAACATGAACCACTTAGGAATAAAACTTGGACTTTTAAAAAGTGCTGTGGTATTTTACATCAGTGGTTAAAAGCAGCGACTTTGCGCCTGGGCTGTCCACAGTCTCAGATCCTGAGCTACAGAATGTTGCACAGCTTTTTATGAAGGTAGCTTTCAAGCGACTGATAAAAACAAAGGTAACAGACTTACCTGGAGTGAGTAGCTCTTGTTGTAGAGGTTTTCTACTGGTATGTCAGCACCTGTCTCCGTACAGTCACTGTAGGGTTTGCTCAGCTTGCGAGACCGAGTCTGAGAACCAGAAAAGAACAAATTTTGGGTTTTGGAGTTCACAGAGAAATGGAAGGATTTAGTGGCAGTTCATCACAATTCTGAAACTGTAAGTGCTGGGGCAGGTTTGAACAGCACATTTACCTTTTGCCATCTCAAATGATTTGTCAATCGCTTGTCAAAACAAGGGGCTTTTCGGTTTGTAATGTCAGTTTCCCAAAACATTGGCTGGATTATTGGCTGTCTTTGTTGAAAACCTCTGCAGGAATGCAGAGATTGTATAATCCTAACAGTGAGGGTTTTTCAAAGCAGCGTTATTCATATGTCTACATTCTCTCATTGCAAAGTCCTAGAGGCGATGCGTCGTTTATCCTGGCTGTGCTTGTGTTTTGAGGGAAGGGAGGTGGTTGGTTTTGTTTGGTTTGTTTTCTGTGAAGACCCACACCTTCCTGAGCTGTTATTGCAAGGGCTGCTCCCGTTCTGTGGGTGAAACAGCACTTCAGGCTCCACTAATGCTCAACACCACCTCTCTAAAATCACTCTACAGCAAATGTTTGTATCTCCTTCAGGACTTTTTCCAGGTACTGCTTTGACCCTTCCTCTGCGATGAATGCTGACGCCTTTTCCTGTTCTGCAATCTCTGTCCAGAGAAAAGAGCTCTGAAATGCCAAGTGCTGTGCCTGCGAGGTCTGCTGAAACCAGGGCTGGGAGCCCTCAAATTCACAAGACCCGATGCAGGTCTGTGAATGTCTGCTTCCTGCAGACTGCCCTACCCCGCTCAGCCCTGCACTAGTACTATCTGCAGTAATTACCCACTTTATAACAAAGAAAGTGGCCTGAAACCACAAGAAACGTCATGAATTTAAGAATCCTTTCACCTATCTTTCTCTACAGAGTTTAA
>JADKXX010028467.1:0-12502 GCA_017310255.1 Butorides virescens
CCTCCGCTTCGGGGAGCCGAGCTCCGAGGCGACAGGGCACAAGGAAAAGGGTCAGCGTTGAACTGTGCTCACAGATGGAGGTAAAAATACTCGCTTTTTTGTCTGCAGAGGGGGACTTTGCTGGGAGGTCACATGTAGCAGGGTCTTGTACACAAACAGAGATCCTGGGGGGTGGGAGGTGGGGGAGGTTGCTGTGTTTCGGCTTTTGAGAAAATGACAGAAATGACCACTTTCATCCCTCTCAAAATGAAACAAACTTCATACCTGGCTGAGGGAACAGTAACTGCCGATGCCCTTTCCTGGCCGTACGGGCTGTTTTGATGTGAGAATGAAACCCAAAGATTAGGCTCAGCTGTGTTGCCTGCCAGAGCAAAGTTCCTTATCTTTAGATGCAAGTTTTAACACCTGCACCGTTAGGTCTTGCTCCTACGATGCACAGTTCTTTCCACTGGATCCACTGGGATTGTTTCCAAACCTGGCACTACTGAGTGTTCAGACCCAAGTGCTGGTTTAGTACCAGAAACGAAGGTTCCTGTGCTTGGGTTATGCTTTCTACTTTATCACTGCTGATGCATCCAGTCATCCGTACTGGGACCAGTGCAGTTTAATATCTCCATCAGTGACATAGCGAGATCAAGTGCACCCTCAGCAAGTTTGCAGATGACACCAAGCTGAGCAGTGCAGTTGACACGCCAGAAGGATGGGACGTCACCCAGAGAGATCTGGATGAGCTGGAGAGGTGGGCCCGTGTGAATATCATGAGGTCCAACAAGGCCAAGTGCAAGGTCCTGCACCTGGATGGGGGCAACCCCCGGTACCCACCCAGGCTGGGGGATGGAGAGCAGCCCCGCCCAGAGGGACCTGGGGGTGCTGGGGCAGGAAAAGCTGGACAGGAGCCAGCAACATGCGCTGGCAGCCCAGAAGCCAACCCTGTCCTGGGCTGCATCCCCAGCAGCGTGGCCAGAGGCAATGGAGGGGATTCTGCCCCTCTGCCCTGCTCTGGTGAGACCCCCCCCTGGAGCCCTGTGTCCAGCTCGGGGGTCCCCAGTACAAGAAGGACGTGGACCTGTTGGAATGGGGCCAGAGGAGGCCACGGGAATGATCCGAGGGCTGGAGCCCCTCTGCTACAAGGCCAAGCCAGGAGAGTTGGGGTTGCTCAGCCTGGAGAAGAGGAGGCTGCGGGGGGACCTGATTGCGGCCGTTTGGGGCTTAAAGGGGGCCCAGAGGAAAGGTGGGGACAATTTTTTTAGCAGGGCTGGCTATGACAGAATAAGGGGTGATGGTTTTAAACTGAAGCAGGGCAGGTTTAGCCTGGACATAAGGAAGAAATCCTTTGCCATGAGGGTGGTGAAACACTGGCACGGGTTGCCCAGGGAGGTGGTGGAGGCCCCATTCCATTCCAGGCCAGGTTGGACGGGGCTGTGAGCAGCCTGGTCTGGTTCAAGGTGTCCCTGCTCCCTGCAGGGGGTTGGGCTGGGTGACCTCTACAGGTCCCTTCCAACCCAGAGCATTCCATGATTCTATGATTCTATGACTCTATGACCCTTGGCACACTGGCCAAAGATTTTAACTGCTTTGATGATTTTTCCTAAACAGCCTTGTTTGATTTAAAAATGTGGTTTACCTGTATGGAATAGGATGTATTATACTGGCTGTAGAGATTTTTTACGGGGACATCAGAGCCGTTCATGGTGCAGTCACTGTAGGGGTAGCCCATCCGTTCCAGCTCATCCTGGAAGAAAACCGAAACAGCAAACTTGAGCGGTCACCGCTCCTCCCTGGTCGGTCCCTGGTGCCCCTTCCCTAGAGACTCTGCAAATCAAAGGTGGCAGAGCTGACGGAGCTGCAGCCCCTTCCCCTGGGCGGATCGAGGCAGATGAGGGTGTTCAAGAGCCGCGTGTTTTAGCAAGGCACCTTCTGCCATGCTGAAGGAAGAGGGAACAATGATCTGAGCTCAATATTTTGGCTTCGATAAAACACTTTGCCAGGACAGTTACATAAAAGTCTCCATAAACTGTTCCAGCCCACAGCTAGTGTACACCTTGACGCTTTTGGTTTGAGCCAGTTCAGCCAAGACTTAAAACAAACTTGGTTGCAGTCCCATCAGATAACATTATGCTCAGAGGATCTGCTCTAGAGGAATGCCACACATACCACTAACACGCCGATGGAGGTTTCCGTCCCAGCCATCGCGTAGATGCCCTGATCCTTCAGGAAGGGGAAGCTCTTCTGTTGATGCAGCATGAGCCTGGCCCCGGCAGCGGACGACAGGTAGGGGATGTAGTCTTGCTGGCTGATGTCCAGAATTAACTTCAGCCCTGCGACACCGCACAAAACACTCAGAACAGGAATTGTCTCAAAATGTGAGTCTTTGGGGAAAAAAAAAGGAGTCTATTTTCTTTTCGCTGTGCACAAAAGTCTCCACCCTTGGGAGAAGAGCCGGGGTCTGGCTGCCACAGCAGCCTTGCACGCTGGCAAATGCGCAAGATGGAAATATCTGCGTGAATGTCCAGACATTGCCTCAGATATTGTGGCTATCCAGATGTTACACTTCTGCCAAGTAACATCTGTAGTCACATTGCTTGTTTCTATGTGGCACGTTCCCCTTTTGGGGCTTTTCCCTTCCTGGAAAACCATTGCTCCAGAGACACAGAAATGGTAAATCAGGCAGCCTAAATCCCAGCACTTCTGCTCCCTTAGCTCCTTCTTTCTTAGCAGAGTGCTCTCTTACCGAACTCAGCTCCGGGGTTGGAAGAATTCAAAGCCTCTTCATCCATGCCCCAGTTAAAGATGTAGCAGTTACCATGGTCTGGGTGATAGATCTGGGTGAAATTCCTGGAAGAATCATGCACATGAAGCTGTAACTCTTGGGGAGGTCTAAAGGGCTGTTAAAGTAATGCACCTAGCGGGACCAGCACTTGGTGGGTAGGTCTGGGCTTCACTTCAAACCACGTCATTTGTGGAATGCCCCTATGGAAATTTCAGCTGATAGAGATTCAATCAATCTGCTGATGGAAAAAAAAAAAAGCAAAGCAAGGTACTGGTGTGCACTGAGACACAGCCGCTGGGGGTGATGCTTTGCAGAATGCAAAGGAATCGTCTGTCACGCAGGCGAGGGCAAGAATTGCTTGATCTGGGCTATGGTAGCAAGTTTTGGCTGGTGTTACATCTCGTTCTTTGATAATAATTCCCTGTTGCCCCCGCTGCAGGAGGGGCAGGACCCCTCGCAGCCTGGGGTGCTGCTCTGCACTCGTGTTTCTCACAACGGGGTGTATAAACCTGGCGCCTGCACGAACCAGCAGTGGCTAAAATGCCTTTATCAGCACCTTGTGTAAAAGGGGACACACACCTGTAACTGGGGGCTGTGCTGCTGTGCTGGGCATCACTAAATAAATACCCTGGGAGGGTCCCATCGATGCCATTAGTCTCAATACATCATGAGCAAAATGGCCCATCCAAAACTAAAACTCAAGCCAGAGCTATCCTAAAATAACCCGTCTTATCCATGATCCCATCCGGAACCCCTCTGGGCAATGCTGTTAGAGGTAAGGACTGGCAGAAATCTCTTTATTAACTGATGTACACCCTAAAAAGAGAAAAGAAAAAGGCTGTCGTGCCTTTTGTGCCCTGTGACAGGGAAGGGCGGGCAGCTGGGTATGCACCTACTTGTAGTTGCAGGGTTCGGCCCCGTAGAGACAGGCCAGGATCATGTCTTCTGCCTGGTAGCCCATCCTGATTCTCTCTTGCAGCGGGACTTTGGCGAGGATGCTGGTGGACTGCAGGATGTACCACTCGGTCACCGCCTGCGCCGCACTGGTGAAGTTCCTGTAGGTGCAGTTGTCGGAGCCCGGGTGGCTGCACTGGGGACACGCAGCAGGGGGGTCACGGGCGCTTGGCTGGGCACCAGCCCTGCCTGCTGCTCCCGAGGGAACGAAGGGAGGTATGGCCAGATGGGAGCCGCGGCCACTGCCGCATCTGCATGGGCTTCCAGACGGGTCCCTCCCCAGGGAGACTCCCCAGCTGCGGGCAAGATTCTCCATCCGTCCCAGCATTACCTCCGCAAGCTTACAGAAAATGTCACTTTTTGGCCAATTCTTTAAGGCTGGAGTTGCCCCAGCTTCCAGGGTCTGGCCAGGCAGGGTCCCTGAAGCCTCTGGGGGAGCAGAGGGTGCGGGGTGCGAGACCACCGTGTGCCTCTGCACTGGGGACTGCAGCGGGAGAGGGGCAGGGGCAGCAGCCGCAGCCTCTCCCCAGCATTTTGGGTGCTGGACCCGAGGGAGAGGTGAAGGTGGCAGGGAGCCTGCGCGGAGCACCTCTGCCCCGGCTCTGCCCCAGCTCTGCCCCGGCTCATCCCGCAGCAGGACCGCGCTGGGCGACCCCGGAGGATGCACAGCATCGCCCTCTGCGCTGCGGGCGGGCTCCACCGACCGACCCTGCGCACAGCTCGGTTACTGCCTGCTGCCGCCCGCCGTTGCAGCATCCCCCTCGCCAGAGCCAACGGACCTGCTGGCAGGATCCGCTCTGTTACCCCCATGCAGTGACAGGTTGCTATGCGCTGCCGGTCCCTTTTTCCACAAGGAACCTGCTGATCTTACTGATGCTATGTAGCCACCCACATTCACCGCAGACTAATTTAGCACGGCTCCCAGCTGGGTTTCCATTCATTCACGTGGTGCTTAGGGCCAGGGTTTAGTGGTGGGATGGCAGGGTTAGGGTAACAGTTGGGCTTGGTGAGCTTAAAGGGCTTTTCCAACCCAAACAATTCTGTGATTCTGTAATTTAAGGAAATATATTTAGGGTATGATCCTGCTGCAGGCCTCATGTGCAGAAATCCATCAGCTTCAGCTGGATGTCTGGCTCTGGAACCTGCAGGGGATCAGACCCCCCCTCTGAAATTTTAAAAACATCTTAAAATACCTCTGTGCTGCCTTCCTCAAAAAAACTCAAGGAGACAGCCCCAAAGCCTTGAAATACACATCCTAACTTGCAAACTGCCCTGCACCAAGGATACCACCAGCATGGGCAGCCCCCGGCCCCGGTGCAGCCAGGCCAGAGCCCCGAGGCAGAGTGGCTCCGGGCAGCTGCTGGGGGGGAGAGGCCCACCTCCATATTGCACCCCTGCCGAGGCGCCCAGCGCTGCCCGTCCCTTGCCCCTCCCGGCTGCCTCCCATGGGACCCCTCTCACCAGCTTCACCGCCAGCTTGTACTTCTTCTCTTCCAATGTCACGTTGGCTGGGCCAAGTGGAGCAGCCGTTTGGTTGCCCATGGCAGTTTGGTTGCCCATGACAGTTTGGTTGTCCACAGCCATATGGTTCCCTGTGGCTGTTTCATTCCCTGCAGCCATTTGGTCGCCCCCAGCCGTTTGGTTGGCCGCAGCAGTTTGGTTGCCCCCAGCAGTCTGGTTGCCCCCAGCAGTCTGGTTGTCCCCAGCAGCCTGGTAGCTCTCAAAGATGTCCAGGATGATGGGGTTTTCTTTGTCGTGTTCGTCAATAAGGACCAGGGGTATCTGGTGCCAGAGCTCCAGGTTGAGCGGCGGGGAGGCGTTCTCGCTGCTGTTCCCCAGTGCGGGCTGCAGGATCCGCTCCAGTGCCGCTTCGATGAGCCTGTCCAGTTCTTTCAGCAGATGCTTCACCTTTGAGTATCTGCAGGACAAAGGGTGGTTACCAGGCAGTGTCAAGGCAGTGGGGACGTGCAGTGGCCGCTCTGCTGGCATGGACCTTCCTTGGGACCTCTGATCACTGCCTACAGCTTTTCTGGAGAACAACGAGAGTCTCCATGCAGAGCATGGCCAGCTCGGACACGGGTGTCCCAGCAGCCTGCAACTGGGCAGAAAACCAGCGGGAGGATAAACCGAGAGTGCTGCGGCAGTGAGCGGCGTTCGGTCGGTGCAGAACCAAATTGGCTGTATTTCAGTAATTTGTTACAGTTTACACAGAACATCTCTAGCAAGCAGAGACGAAAAACCACCAAACTAATTCCCGTGGGTCAGTCGAGAGCATCTTGCCTTGGGCTACGCTATTGCATGAATATAAATTGGAGGCAACTCTTAACAAAAATCAGTTACTCCTTTGAAATGAGGATGGGGTTCTATCGCTGCAGCTCCCAGCTGATACTGCTGTTTAGCCAGCTCTTAATGGCCAGGGTGTAAGCGATAAGAGGTGCGTTCACAGTGAGGAAGGAGAAAGAAAGGAATTGTGGGGAAAGATCAAGAGGCTGATTTTGGTTGTGACAAGTGAGTTGAACTTCGAGTTTTCCCTGAGCCAAGGAAAGTTTACAGGGAGGCAATAACCATCATTAGATTAACTGATACAGTGAGGGAAACCAGGCAAGCTCGCAGGCACACGAACCCCCCTCTGGACCTGAGCCATCTGCCTTTACGATGCCCTCCTTTATTTGGTTTTTAGGGCCACTGGGAGAGCAAAGGCTCGTTGCCACTGGTGCTCCTGACATTGTATCTGTAAGAAGAGTGGCTCCACAACACCCTACACTAGCCATATTAACTGGGGGTGTTAAAGCATGACCGGGTAAATTAGGTGGAGAAAAACTTACTTGAAAGGGTTGGCATTGCAGACGGTGACTGCTGGGAACTTCATGGTCTTAAAGCCAATGGAGAGAGATGACGTGACGTTATAGGAGAGGTAGGTGTTAATGAGGATACCCCACTGCCAGAAGACCAGCGAGGCAAAGAGCAGCGTTAGGAAGAACCAGATTAATTTCTTCTTCGGCCCCTCCTTGATGATGCGCTTTGGGCCATGGGTGTTGGTGTTGTCGCAGTACCAGACCAGCAGCTCCTTGTAGGTGTAGCCAGGGCCCTTCTGCAGGCGGTGCAGAGCCCGAATGAAATACTTCTTCAGGTTCATGCTGCTGTCTGCAAGCGGGAGAAAAAACAGCAAAACCGTGGTGTTGAGAGGCAAGGGTTGTGTTACGCCAGGGGTCCTTGTACCGCCAGCGAAGCAGACCTGGGGCAGTTATGTGACGGCACAACCGTGGTTTTATAACCCCGGAGTAAGTCAGAGCGGGTGTCCCGCAGGGTCACACCCTGGCGGTGAAACGGCAGGGACCCCCCCACCTCCTGAGAGGCTGCCAGGGGCAGGTTTGTGCTTTGCTGTTCCAAAAGCGGCAAATGTTTTTCTTCTGTCCCTTCAGGGGTCCCTTCTGTCCCCACAAGAGTTAAGTGACTGGGACCTGCTGGACGTGGCTCTGCCTGCGGTGACTTACAGGGTGCTGGCCCCTGGGCTGTGCGGACGTTGCAGTAAATAATGAGACAATTTTTTAGGAAGGCAGCGTTTTTGTGTGCGAGCCGGTACGCCTCTAGCGCTGCCCGAAACCTTTGCCAACACTAGATGGACCAAGCAGTACACAGATGAGCTGGTTTTGGGTAGAATTCAGGCTAACAGTGTTTAGTATTCAAGCTAAGGCAATTTTTCTTAAAAGTGAAAAGTATTCCAGTGCACCAAGCTGTCAGAGGGGGCAGGAGAAGAGGACCTGGAAGCAGCAGCACCTTTCCCAGGACCAGGAATGCTGTCGGTGTCACTGCCCGCTGGAGGAAGGAGAATGGATTGGGTTTTTTCCACCAAATGCCTTTGTCTCTCAGATACTATCGGTATGCTTCCACGGCTCATGTGAGGGATGCTGCATATTTGACATTCATATTGTGAGTAAATAGAACATTTTGTGCTGCTATTTTAAGGTGAGAGCTTGTGTTACTAAATCTTAATATCCCGAGGCAGGATTTCGAAACAAACCCAAGTCAGCTGCTCAGACCATTTTTCAGATTTCAGCCATAGGAGAACAGAATTAAAGATTAACGCTGCGTATCACTCGGCATCCTAGGAGAGTGAGTGCTGAAATAATGCAGCAATATTTCAATACGGAGCAGTACTCAGCAATGCAGAACCTGGATCACCACGACGTTACTGGTAGGTAGACCACCAAAGGTACAAAAGGAGGCAGAAGGGTGCACACAGGGCTCTTGTGGAGCGGGAACAACTGCGTCCTTACTTTTCCAAAAAAAAAGGAAAAAAAAGTAATACTGAGACATTGAGTTATTGCCCGGATCTGCAAAATCTCTGGAGTAAGATATACAGGGTTTGACAAAAGTATAAACCCAATAGATTTTATGAAGTCTCACTCCATGATGCAGAGGGAGGTGATGGTTCTCATTGCACGCCCTATTGCACGCGATTTAGACGTAGCCTAACACTATGAGGCCTCAATGCTTTGCAAAGAAGGAATTCCAGCTGCTCCCTCCAGGATCTGAGGGCAGGCCCTACCCTTGTGTGAAAGTGGTTTGTCTTCCAAGGAACATGTGTCCTGGGACTTGGACCTCCCAGACCCCCAACCCACCAGTGCACCGTCGGCTCATCCTCCCCGAACTCGTGCCAGAGGGTCCCACCCACCGCGGCCTGCGGAAGGGTTTATTCACAAACGGAGCTTACATTGCATCAGATGCTTGCTGGCTTTTGGGCAGGACTATAACGAAAACAGGAGCAACGACCTTAGCCTCTGCTTAATTACCCACGGCTGAAGGGAAGACGTGAATCGGGGCGGCCGTTCCGCCTGAGCCGCCGCTGCCGGGTGTGAACACAAACCCATCTCAAGGCACAGCCTCGGGATGGGTCTCTGCTTTATAAAATGGTACCGTCAAAATACATTTAAAACCCGAGAGACTAGCAAGGCAAACTAGTAAATATTTTTCGCCTTTTAAGAAATCCAATAAAAGATTTAGATTAGATTAAAATTTAAAACACACCTACACGGAACTGGGCAAAATCCAGCCCGGCTGGACCTGACCGGCCGCGCGCCCTGCGGTCCCTGTTTGCTCTGCTGCTTACGACTGCACCGGCCAAACGCACAGCGTGGGCTCCAGCCCGCAGGCTGACACCAGCCATGGAGGGGGCCCAGTTTGTCATGCAGGTCTTTGCAGGCTGCTCATCAACCTGACACCGCTGGAAGAATTATTATTTCTTTTTATTTTGTTTCCTGAGGCTGAATTTTAGCCTTTTTTTTTTTTCCTGATGGCAACGTTGAGACTCACACTTAGGGTTTCAGGAGCACACGCGGGGTAAAAGCTCTGCTTTCCTACCCGAGTACGACTAAAGATACCGAATGGCTAATTCTGGCACTGCTTTATCTCTGTTCATGGTTTGGCAGGGGTCATTGATATGCTTAGTCTCCACCTTGAATTTATTTCCATTTAAGCACCCAACCTGAGAATGCTCTTGCAAAGTCACGGCATGCTTGCTAGCGACAGCCACGGGAAGGTGCTGTGCTAGGAAGGGAAGACCAGCTCCAAATCAGTTTTAAGCAGAGATTAGAGTGCTTCCATCTCCCTTTATCTCCCCAGCTCACCAAGTGTAAAAACACCACACTGAAGGGCAGCAGTCTCCCCTTTTTAAGTTAGATTCAGGCCATGCGGAGGAAAATGAGATTAAACTATTTTTAAGCTACGTTTTAAACTGATTCAGAATGTTTCTTCCCCAGTGTCAAAGCTATGGGACTGGTTCTTTGCAAGCACTGCTCCGTCCCACGGCCCTGCGGGGGCACCTGCCAGAGGGAGCATGGGGACCGGGACAGGGACGGGGATGGGGACGGGGACGGGAATGGAGACGGGGATGGGGATGGGGTCAGCTGGAAGAGCTGCCTCACGCTGGACACCTGCAGCATCCCTGCCCTGCCATGAAAACACACAGATCCCAAAATTACAAACCCAAGCTGACAAAGGTGTGCTGCCAATACAGCCAAGCAGAGCCACGGGTTTTGCAGGGGACACTTAAGATGGCAGCAGAGTGAAAGACCCAGGTTTGCTCCTCCTTTAGGCATAAGCTGAGCTGCTAAATGGAACGGCGCTCGATAAAAGAAATGCCATGAAGCAAAAGCTACGCTTGGCCATACTTGGATGATATTTTTTTCAATCTTTTTCTCAGTTTTATAGTTTTCTTCTTACCTTTATTTCCAGAATGTTTCCCAATAGACCGCTTGTTTCTGCCTCACCGCTGGGCGCCTTGCCTGATCAGAAGCTGTTCCCCCCCTGCTCCTGGGGGACTCCTTGCCCCGGGGCACAGGCTCAGTGCTCGGATGCCGTAGCTGTTCAGAGGGGGTTGGGAAATGCTTTTGGTGCCAGCCTGGAGCCTGCCCTGCTCTCCCCCATCAGCGGGCTGTACCTGGAGCAGATGGGTGACAAATGAGGGATGCCAACACCCACCCTCCATCGGCACACAGGTAACCATCACCCCTTCCCAAAAGCCCCTCTGGAGAAAGGGAGCAGAGGCTTCAGTGGGACAGGAGACGAGATCAGGGCTGGGGGCTCCGGAGGTGCTTCCCCCGAGATGGACACGCAGCCCGGCTCCTGCCGGTGCGTGGTGTGCAGGGCAGTCTCACAGTTACAAAAATCTGTCCCTGCGGCCACCCTCAAATCCCCCGTTATTTGCACAGTGTGCAAAGCTCGAGGGCCCAGACATTTGGCAGCTCCCAGCTGCCACCCACCAGTTTTATTTCGTGTTTGGCTGCTCCACTTCCAAGGCCCTGGTCAGGGAAGGGGAGCGCGCACCAGCAAGGCCCCCACTCCTCTTCCTCCTTTGCGTTTCGTATTGTCACACCGCTCCGTTTGCAGGACCGGGCTGTAACGTGTGGATGAGAAGTGGCTTCGTCCCCTTTGCAGGTGAGCTGTGTGTGTTACTGCTGCTTTACAGCCCCGAGGGGCCCCGCAGCGCCAGCGGCTCACACCACACGGTGCAAGCACCGACCTTGCCAGCCCGTGCCAGACCATCTCCCGGGAACCACCGCTGCCTCCCTTGCCACTTCCCACTGCCGTGTTTTGGTCTGGGCTGCCCCTTGTCAGCACACTGGTCTCATCTGAAATGACTTTCAGGAGTGGATCCTGGGGCCACAAGACCCCTGCGGTGCTCAGGGTGCCCGCGGCCCTTCTGGCAGTACCGGCACCCCCGCGATGACAGGAGCCGTCCTGAAAGCAGCCTGAGCCCGGTTCTAATGTGGTTTGCTTTTGGGCTGTGAAGGAGGTGTCCTCACCTTCCCCCAGCAGCCGCCAGTCCGGCCCTGCATCACCCCAGCACCATCCCAGGTGAAACTCCTCCACCTCACGGGTGAGATCAGCCTCCCATGTTACGAAATGATTGTGTCGACTGTGTTGAATCTCCTCTGGGGCTTTCCCAGGGCAATTGCCACTTAAAGGAAATAAAGACATAAGCAAAACTCAGCACACTCTTGGAGGCTCCAGGGTGGTACCTCAGCTGCAGAATCACTGCAGCGCTGCTGGGCCTGATTCTGCAATTATTCAGCACTTTCTCTGCCGGGAGACGGAACAGCCATTCCTCTTTCACCACCCGCTGCTCACCGGCCATCCTCTCCCGAGCCTGATGAAAAGACCTCGTTTTCCCAGAGAAAACATTTATGCTGTCTAGTGGTATTTTTGCAGATTAGAGGGAATTTCTGTATTACACCACAAGTGCACCAGTTGGCAGATGAATAACAAAAGTGGAGCAGTGGTGTGTCAGCGAGCCCCGAGAGCCCTTCCTGAGCCCGGGGCCACAGCGTGCCCGGCTGATGCTTTGCTCTGCTGTTGTGTGTGAAGAGCGAGCGGCTGCCACACGCAGCCGCCTGCTCAGACGCCGACGGCCGCCCTAATCCACGCAGGTGCTGCCGGGTCTCGTGCGGCACTCGAAGAGTATTTACAGTCTGGAAGTTGAGACAGCATTTGCCTGACTCTCTGGACCATACGTTAAGATGCTCCATTCCCTTCCCCTGCCCGCCTCACCCTGAGCTTCCCGCGATGTCCCTGTCTCCTCGGACGATGACAAACCTCACGTGCCAGTAAGGTCACGTTGCTGAGAGTTAACTCTGCTGCTTGTGCAATGAACAACCTGAATCCGGGAATGTAAGAGGAGCAACCCACCCCCCACACGCCCAAACAGCTCCCTCCCCACCCGCAGATCTTTTTTTTTTCTGCAATAAGGCCGGTGTCCCGGAGCGGGAGCATCCTCTGCCCTCAGCCGGGACGCAGCAGCCTGGGTGGACGGCACAAAATCCCATGAGAAAAGAACCAGACAGCACAACATTCAGAAAGCCGCGGTTGGCTTCTGTACTTTTTTTCGGGGGGAGATTAAAGAAAACCCTGCATAAAGAGAGGCAAAACGAGAACGACTACACCTCGGCTGTGGGCTGCATGCATCCAGAAGACCTGACCGGCACAAAAACCCCCGCTGCTGCTGCAAAAACCAGCATCGATCGCCTGACTTCACGTCTGTACCGTGACCGAAGTTTTTCATTCCCCCCCCTCCCCCCAAAATGTCAACAAAGGACGCCCCTTATTTTTTCCCCCCTCTGTAAACAATTTGATGCTGTAAAACCGCATCAACCCCTGCGAGAAGCAGGGGGGGGAACCGGAGGAACATTTAAATGCTGTCATTTTCTCTAACCCACGCAGGTCCTGCCCCACCGCGCCGGTCCCCTGGGTCCCCGAGCCGTCGCCGGGGATGCCCGCGGG
>JADKXX010028468.1:0-17420 GCA_017310255.1 Butorides virescens
CCGTTCCCCCGGTACCTGCACCCGCCCGGCTCCGGCACCGCTCCCCGCCGCGAACGGGACCGGCCCCCCCCCGCCCCCCCCCCCCCCGGTCCCCGCCCCCTCCCGCCCCGGTGCATCTAAACCCTCCCTTTCCCTGCAACTGGAGTCGCTCCCATGGTTTAATCGTGGCCTGGTCCAAGCTTCCTTGCAAAATCTTTCGCTTCCATTTCCTCCCCGCGCTGTTTAATTTTCTCGCCTTGATTTTCCCAGCCGCTTCCACTGCTCCCACCCCAGTCCTACAAAAAAACCCCACCGGAGTCAACAGCAAAAATGTTCCCCTGACACTGCCTGCTCCAAAAACTGCAGGGCAAGTTGTGCTGCCACCCCGCTGCTAAAGGACAAGCACTGAAACTACCCAAAGATCTCCAAATTGGTAACCACACCAGATTTTATGCCTATCATTTGGCCCCTTTGGTGTGGGAGAAAATCACCGGACATTTGCATTTCAGGAGCCGGGATTGGGTGAGGCCTCAGCTGAGATTGACCTTCAGCATCAGGGACTTTAAGAGGGTGAGAAACAAGCACTTCTCCTTGTTTTTTGCTTTCTCCCCCCCCAAAAAAAAGAAGAAAAAGTCCTATTAGAATGGCAGGCGTGGGGGAAGGAGCCCTTGGGTTCACTTGGGAGGTACGAGGAGACTTTCAGAGCCGGACCAGGTCCTGGAGCCCCCACCCTGACCCCCGTGCTGCAGTGTGTTTCTCAGTCTGGTTTGAATGTCCCGGGCACCAGGACATCACCTCGCTGCTTTGGCTTCCCTCCTGCCATCCATCCCCCTTCCACACAGATTAAACAACTGCAGGTGAACTGCACTGGTATTTTGAAACAGCTTTATCATCCTTTTTTTTTAAAAGGTCTTATAATTTTTTTTTTAAGAAGTATAACACCTTGCAACCTTTTTTTTTTAATTATTTTAAATCTCCCTGAGCAGCTGTGTTTACCGTCAAGGCTGCTGCTGGGGATGCTTTCCTGGCCGTGTTTTGTACACCGCGCGTCTTCCAAGCACAGGGCTGCAGGTGTTGATGCTTAAATAGAAACAGCAGAACTCTGCCCCGGCGGCACCGGCAGGCTGAGTCGGAAAGGGGACGGTCTCTTGCCAGGAGAAATCAGCTCTGCTTCCATAAAATGAAAGCAAAATTAAAAGGCTACGCAGCATTCCTGTTTGCTGCTGTGGGTAAAACGCGAGTGGCGGGGCCAGGGCCGGGGACCCTTGTGAACGCGCTCACTTGGCTGCGACTTTCATGGTGGTTAGCATGCTCTTTTGCATGTTACGATTTAATCTCAGGCTTAATGTGTCTTGCACATCGGTTCCCGTTGATCACACAATCATCCCTCCGGGGGGCTGGAGAGATGCACACCGCCCACAGCCGCCCCCTCCATTTATTTTCTGTATTTTCCTACACTGGGGGGGGCAGGGCACCTCATGCCGGGGGATCCCCGAGCCAAACGTTCCGAACACGGTTTAGGGGTAAAACCCTGAGCATCCTGAGTGACTGCGGGAGACATTAACTCCTCACGGCAGAACGGTAGACGTGTATAAACCTCCTTGGGACTATAAATCACCGCAGAGCAGCAAAGCATTGTGAAAAGGTAACGATTGCCTCTTGCTAGGAACAGTAATCACGGTTCTTGTTCAGTCAGGACTCGGTCAGACTTTCCTAAATGTCCCTGTGTTCCCTTGTTTGGGAACAAAAGAGATTTTTATTTTTAAATGGCACGAGTGTCCCTCCGACCATTGTGTCAGAAGTGGAACGCGGGGTTGTGTTTGAACACGATCTCCACGCGAAGCTGGAACGAACAGGTTCGATGGTGAATACCAGGACTCACCCAGCCTCTGTCCTGTCGGAATAATTGCCCTTCTCGTGCTACTTATTTCCCCGGAGAACAATGTCTGCTACCGGCACCGGCAGCTCTAACGCTGGAAAGAGCGCGGGCTGCATTTGTTCCGTGCTTTGAAACATCAGCTGCGAGGCCGAATGACCTTGAATCCGGCCTGACTTTGCCTTGTCTCTCTCATTTGCTTCATGAGAAAGTTTATTTCATAAGCAAAAAACCTCCTGCTAAAAACACAGCTGAAAAACACTGCGGGAAGCTCTTCTGCACCCCAGGCATTGTGTTCCGCGCCGGGGTGTTGTGCTGGCTGATGCACTGCTGACAGCAGCTAAATACAGCTGAGAAACTGGATGCACGGGGCAAATCAGCCCAGAAAATGGCACCATCCCTCTAATCTGTAGCCTTTTGAAAATATCAACTGGTAAAATGGAAACTCAACGGTGGCTGGAGTGGATCCAAAGAAGGCTGAAGAGGTTTCTGGGCTGTTTTTTAGGCCTGTTTGTAAAGACGGAGAAGAGCAGAGGTGCTTGTGGCGGAGCAGGGCCCCAGGGACAGCTCTGCAGGAGGGAAATCACCCCCAAAGTACAACCCTGTTGGTAGAACTGAGTTCAAGTCACTGGAAAAACCAAAGGACTGGTTCATATCTGGTTCTGTATAAATCTGTGTTGCTTTTGGCCAAATTATACCCTTCGGCACAGTAGGGGGGGGGGGGAGCGAGGTCCTGGTGGGGGGTCCCACCCAGCACAGCTGTGGTGGCAGCCATCAGACCTGAGGTCAGTCTTCAGTGCTCATGAAGATTTGAAAAGGCTCTTTGGGCTCCAGAAACGGGAGGGGTGCCGTGGCTTTGCTGCCCGGCGTTACCTGCCCGGCCCCTGCAGCTGCGCTGCCAGCCCGGCTGCCGGGACGGTGTGGCCAGGCGCCCTGCCCGTGGCCAACGACAGCACCTGCTAATTAGATTGCCATTGAGCAGGAGCTGCGAGATGAGATGCACGTGCTAAATATTAGTCATGTCTGCAGCCTGGCTTCCAGGCAGACGGCTCTGGGATTTACAAATATCTTATACTTAAAAATATCTGAAGGGTGGGTGTCACAAGGACGGAGCCAGACTCTTCTCAGTGGTGCCCAGCGCCAGGACAAGGAGCAATGGGCACAAACTGAAGCAGAAGAGGTTCCAGTTGAACATGAGGAAGAACTTCTTGTCTTTGAGGGTGACCGAGCCCTGGCCCAGGCTGCCCAGGGGGGCTGTGGAGTCTCCTTCTCTGGAGATATTCAACCCCCGCCTGGACGATGTCCTGTGCCCCCTGCTCTGGGTGAGCCTGCTTGAGCAGGGGGGTTGGATTGGGTGAGCTCCGGAGGGAGGGCCCTTCCAGCCCCCGCCATCCTGGGATTCTGGGATTCTGTGTTTGCAGGCAGCGTGCCAGCCCCCGTCACTGCCGCTCGCCCCGTGCTGGTGGTCGGCGCTGCAGCCCTGGTGGCGGGGAGCCTGCTCCTGCCCCGCTCTGCTGAGGGAGGCCTGGCATCACCCGTTCCTATGCAGGGTGCAAACAGGCCCATTCAGCACTTTAATTGCTCGGTTTTTTGGGTGCGCTTTCGGAGACACGCTGTCACTAAAGGAAACAAAGTCATTTAGTTGTGACCGGTAAAATCACAGTCAAAGGATAGCAAGCATCTCACCAGCCAACCTACACCGGAAACCACTGCGTATAAAACCCTTTTTAACTGACCTCTGTTTGCGTTACAAAGATCAGGCAGTAAAACTGAGACTGGTTTTGTTTTACAAGCAGCAGAGGAGGGGAGGGAAGCGGCCCCCTGAGCCCGGCTCCCACACGCCTGGCACGGTGCAGGCAGCCGGTGGCCACGGCCCGGCCAGCGGGAGAGGGGCTGGGTCGGTGCCAGGGCTCGGGCGGCCGGGGTGCCCGTTCCTCTGCTCTGTGCGATTCTGCCAGCCCAGCGGCCGGCTCCAGGTCCCCTTCAGCCTGAGCGTTAATGACCTTGGCCGTGGACTGGCCACTCGCCCCACCGAGGCCGCCCCCTCTGGGTGGGGGAAGCCGAGCAGGCTCGGCACAGGACGGCGGCAGGATGCCTGCTCAGGCAGCCATTCCTCACCGCTGGGATTTTCCCAGACCTGCTCTGGAGCTAATTGGTGTGGCAAGGAATTAGTTGCACTCGTTTGCCTTTTCTGCCATAGAAGTTTACTGGAAAAAAAAAACCCAGCCTGCCATAACTCCAGAGCCTAACAATGCTGCTGGTGGGCTTGGCCCCGGGGATGCCGCGCTGCCCCAGCACAGGCACCGGCTGGGACGGTGCACCCTGAAGATCCCCGTAGGCCGGTACTTTATGGTCCTCTCCCATGTTCTGGGGGAAATGTGAAATATTTTGTGACTGATGCCTTTTTACGACAAGAACAAGGGGATGATTACCCTGTGTGGTTATCTAGGGGAACAGGTTGTACCTTTCAGGATTCGTTATGCAAACTTGGGTGAGAAGGTCTTAAAACGCAAGGGAGGAAGGCACGGCGGCGGGCGGCGTTGGGAAAACAGTGTGATTCACCGCCGCGCTGGCCCGTACCTGCGCTCAGCCACGCTTCGCCGTGATCGCATCTCTGCTGGCGCTGCTGCACGTTTTAAATTGCAGGGGAATAAATCTCGTGAGCGCACGCGCTCTTCCGTCCCTAGAAACATGCTTGGACAAGGTGCGTGAGTGGAAGGAGGCCGAAGGGTCCCATATTGTCTGGCTGGGGCTGGGCTTGTTCAGCCTCCTGGAGGTTTGCTCTCGGGTGGGCAGGAGGCTGGCAGGGCAGGGGTGACGCTGCCTCGTGTCGCTTGGCCCCACAGGGGCTTTGCTGGCGAGCATCCCCTCCTGTGCTTCACGTCCCGCTGCTTTCGGGAACGCAAGGCTGCCGGGGCGAAGATGCCATCCAGGGCAGCGCGGAGTGGCTCCCACCCCGCTCCTTCGGGAAGGGAAACTGAGGCAGGAGCGTAAGACTGGGAGAGACAAGGCAGTACGGGAGTATTACAGGAAGGTGCCAAAGCATGGGTGATGATACAAGAGGACAAAATGCCAGGTACATGTTGTCCGTGGCCCCGAGGGCGGGTGTGTTTCCCTGTTTATACCTCCGGCTGTGTTGCAACTGGGCCGGGGAGCAGGCGCGGCTGCCGGGTCAGCGCCCCGAGCCCACAGCTGCTCTTGCCTGGGCCGAAGGGAAGAGCCCTGGTCCAGCGTGGCCGGCTGCTGCAGGAACCTGCCGCACGGCATTCCGTCCTGCACCGCAGGGACAGCCGGCAGAGCCCCTGCCCACCGCCACCACTGCCACCAACGCCCCCATCACCACCACTGTCACCACTGCCACCACTGCCCCCAATGCCATCAATGCCACCAACGCCACCAACACCCCCAGTGCCACCACCAGCTCCCCATGGCCAGGGCGTCCTGAGCCCCCACTGCTCTGGAGAGGGATGAGCAGATGAGCGGGATGCGGGAGAAGAGCCTTTGCTTTAGGGAAGAAGAGGGACAGATGGAGAAAGAGATTTTATGAAAGCCCCCAAGGGACCAGAGTGTCCTTGCTGCCAGCAAGCATCAGTCCCAAGAGAAAAGCCCTTCAGGAGTGATGCGGTGGGGAACTGTGCTGTTGCTGCAGAAAGCATCGAGTGCCCTGTGGGTGCTGTGCTGAGAGCTGCAGACCTGCGCTCATTTGGGGAGCAGTCGCGTGACCGTGGGCCGGCAAGCGCAGCCCATGCGAGGGGCTGAGCAGAGCCCGGTGTGCATGGGGCTCATGGGGCGCGTGGGGTGGCCAGGCCAGGCTGGTGAGCACGCTGGGGTGCAGGCAGAGCTGGGCGGGCACACGTGGGTGTCTGGCAGGGGAGATGGCTGCTGCCGGCACTGCCTGCAGAAGCAGCGTGGCATCGAGCTGCTGGCAGGGCGCAGGGCACCAGGAGATGTTGGTGAGCAGTGGAGAGAGCTGGGGCCAGCGGTGCCCTGTGGCCAGAGCAGCAGCTCCAGGATCCCCCTGTGTAGGAGGGAAGTCCAGTTTCCTGAACGGGATTGCCCAGCCTGGCCTGGGATATTTTCTCTCCTTCCCCTCCTGAGTCAGCAGTCGCACTCAGCCCCAACTCTCGCTCTTCCCGGGGTTTGTCAGCCGCAACCCGCGGTGCCTGCCCAGCCCCGCTGATGGCATCGCCCGCGTGTGCCGGCCGGTGGAGGTGTGGGCAGCCGGCGACGACTCCGCACCTCCCAGTCCGTCCTGTTCGCAGGGAGATGCTGGCGTTGGGATTAGTGTGGGAGCCGTGCCATGGCCCGTCACCGCGGAGGGCAGCTCCTGCAGCCGTGGGTTAACCTCTGACTCACGCTTGCCTGACACCGCTCCGGCGCTGCCACCGCTCGGGCCTGTGCTCGGGATGCTCGGCTGCCGGCAGCCCTCCCGGGGCTGAGGCTGCTCGAAAATGCTTCCGCAAAGCGCCGAGCATGGGCCAGGCTGGGGGGATGGCCCAGAGCTGGCGTCTGGCAGCGCGGGGTTGCTGCCCAGCTCCGGCTGGGTGGTGCTCACCGCTGCGGTGTTGCCAAGATGGGCAGTGGGACCTTCAAGCCAAGGCAACGGTTTTGCACAATAAAATGCCTGCCTGCCAGCACCCTCCGTATCGCGCAGCCGGACACCGCAGCCTCCCGAGCTGGTGTGAGCCCCCAGCCCAGCGCTGGCCTGGGGCTCCCCTGGCTGCAGGGAGCGTGTCGAGCATGCCTGTGGCTTTAGGGTGTCATCGATGGGCTACTGGGGTCTGGTGGCAGCTGTGGCTGCTGCTGGCGAGGTAGCACCGACCTCCCAGGCCACGGGGCTACGGCTGAGCAGGAGGCACGGGTGGGCTCTCGTGGGGCAGAGCCCCTGCCATGGGTGTTCCCTGGGAGGTCTGACTGGAGAACGCAGCTCTGCGAGCCCCTTTGCGGGTCTCTGGAAGAGAAACTTCCCGATGCTGATAGTTACAGAGCTGGCTCACCCTGCCCTGCAGGTGAAAGGGAAAAATTAAAATATCTACAGCCTCCAGCCCCATCCCGGCCTCCCCCAGCTGTGCCTTATTGCAGGGCACAAGAGCCTGAAAGGCTTTTCCATAGGCATGTGCAGGAGATGACTTTCCCCTGCCCAGCCCCATTTACATTAATGAGGCATTTAACTCCCAAACCTGTTTGTGGACCCCTGCAATGTCACCCGGGGTGGAAGGGGGCCCCCTGGGCAGCCTTTAACCCCATCAGTGCTGCCCAGCTGCGTCTGCTGGGAGCAGCTTTGGGCAGCCACCCCTTCGCTCTGAGGGAGGCTGGGGTTACCCCTCCAGGCTGACGTCCCTGGGTCGCAGCACCCCATGGGGCTGGGGGTGGCTGAGCCTTGGCCAGCTGGGGTTGGGAAGGGGCTGGGCTGTCTCCCAGATGGGTTTTCTAAGGAATGTGTGACTTATTGTTCATTGTCACATCCTGGGATCGTTCATTGCAGTTTTCCATCCCGGTTGCCTGGGAGGTTGGATGCTCCCATTTTTCTCTGTATTACCAGGTGAAATTCTGTCTGATAGGGAAACCGCACACCCTTTCCGCACTTGGCCTTCCTGTCTTCGAGTGACTTCTGTGCTGGCTGTTGATGCCGAGCAGTGAAACGAGCAGTGTCAGGGTGACCGTCTGTCTTGTTTTCCACCCAGGAAAAGCCTTTACCCAGCAGTTTTGAGTCTCAGAAGTCCTTAAGCAGCAAGTCCTGCCTCTGGAATTTGTTCCTGCACAGCTGCCCCTCTCTCCATGGTTTTCGCAGCAGGCATTTGCACCCTTGTGCCAAGGGAGCTGGGAGCGCTGGGGAAGCCACCAGCCGGTGAGGCCAGCAGCGGGACCGATGCCGGCTCTGCAAATGCTTCCACCACAACTCGCACAAACCAACCTCCAAACTCCTCCTGGCAGGACTAGAGCCCGTGTAGCCTTTGCAGTGCTCCTTGGGGGCATCAGGCCAGGCTGGTGACTACAGAAATCAGGCACCCACGAGCAAAACGTCTGAGCTATTTGGGTCAGGGTTGGTGGAGGAGTTTTCTTGGAAAAAACCAGATTTGGTCTGTGCCCCTGAAGGCTGCTATGGGGCAAACATGCATGAAGTGAGACAAATCTGGCCTGGGTCTGGCCAGCTGACTCTGCGACATGGTGTACGGAGGTGTCCACTCCCCAGCAGGATGGAGAAGGGCCGGCAAGCTCCATGTGTTTTCAAACCCTGTTTCTGTCTGGGCATCACTTGCTGGGAGAGGCGCCAGTGGATTCCTGCCGCCCAGCAAACCTCTGTGCAGCTGGATTTTCCTCCTCCGGGCCCCCCCCCCGCAGCAGCTCCTCCGTCACCCACAACTTTCTCCCCTCCGGCAGCGGCTGCTGCTGGGCGCCGCGGAATTGCTGAGCCAGGTTCACCCGCCGCGTCTCCTCTGCTCCAAAGGGCCAATGCTGGCGTGCAGCCTTTCCTCCTGAGTCACCGGCACCTGCCTGCTGCAGGTTTCGACGCCTCTCCCCAGCCCGTCCTGTGCCCCGGCACCGAGGCAGCCCTGTGCCTGCGATGCTGCCCATGCCTCCCTGCATTTTTGGGTACCTCAGCCGCTCCTCTGCAGCCCCGCTGTGCCAGCGAGCAGGGGGCTGCCTGATCCCATGCCCTGCCCAGGGCTGGCTGGGCTCCCACCGCACACCACCAGTCTCCCAGGAATGCTGTCCACATGGGAAGAGCCCAGGGCCCCCACCTGACCCCCAGAGCAGCGGTGGCGGGGATATTGCTGAACCACAAATTTTACTGCCTGTTGTTCCCATAAACTCCAAGCTGAGTTTCTCAAAGGCTTTGAGTTTACGACATTTAGTGTGTGTCAGACCTGATTCTCATACTGTCCTGGGTAGTTTTCTGTGTTTAAGATGACTCAGGAGTTCAGCAGGGTTTGGTATTTAATTCACGATGAAGTAATCCGGTTCTGTTGCTACTCCGTGGCTTTCTGCCTCCCGAGGATTATTCACACAAGGAGGAAAGGTGCTGCGCCTGCCCCGGGAAGTAAATGCAAAAAAGCACCTATGGAAAACCTGTGCTTTTCCAAAGAGTTTAAAGTTAGTGTTCATGCCAAAGAGCTCCTGGCAGGACCACGTCCTGGGGTGTCGGCCAGAAAGGCCTTACAGGCACGCTGCAGGGGAACGCTACGCCTTGCTCTCAATCAAGCAATTATTTTCCATATTAGACCTGCAGTTATCGGGTATAAAGCCTGACCAGCCCATACAACTGCTTTCTTGCAGGATTGGCACCACTAGGTTTATTTTAAAACATGTTTGTTTTGCTCTGGGATGCCTTTAAAAATACAAGGCTTTCTAAAATTGCCATGATTTGAAGCGCCGTCTGCTTTACAGCTCCCACCGAGGTCTGGCTTTGCTCTAACGGACGCGCTACTGCAAGGCTTCGTCTGTGTTGCGAATCCACAGCTACCCCAGAGAGAGATCTGGGAACCAGCCTGCGGCATCTGCACGACACCGCCTCTGGCTGCCACCGCGGCGGGAAGCCTGGCCGCCCCCGAGCATCAGGGACATGGCTGCCCTCCAAGGCCGTGTCCCCTTGGCCCGTCTTGAGCTGCACTGGCTGCCGGTGCCTTCCCCGGCCACAGGACCTGGGTGCAGCGCGATGCTCTGGGCTGCAGCTGCAGGGGTTTCCTTCCTTTCCGGGGGGCTGATTGCATGATTAGCACCTCCTGAACTAACCCAGCTCTTGGTGCCAGTGGGCTTCTGGGAGCAGAGCAGGGTTACTTGAGCAGCCTGAGAGGAAGAGGGGTCCCTGTGTGAGCGGGCTTGGCAGCGGGAAGGAGATGTGCCGGCCCAGCAGCAAGCTGAGGTCCCACAGCCCCTCCTTGGTAGAAGAACTGAGCAAACCTTGCAAGTCCTGCAGAGAGCAGCTGTCTGTTCAGCGTTGTTGTCCATGCAGGTATGGCTGAGGAACAGGGGAACTGTGGTATGTCCCACTCAGCAATGTTTGCTTGCTTTTTTCCCTGAGAGATATTTCCCCCTCCTCCAAGTGTTCAGGGGAGAGCTGTGCTTTGGAAGAGTTGGAGCAACCCCCGGTACCCACCCAGGCTGGGGGATGAAGGGATGGAGAGCAGCCCTGCCCAGAGGGACCTGGGGGTGCTGGGGCAGGAAAAGCTGGACAGGAGCTGGCAACATGCACTGGCAGCCCAGAAGCCAACCCTGTCCTGGGCTGCATCCCCAGCAGTGTGGCCAGAGGCAATGGAGGGGATTCTGCCCCTCTGCCCTGCTCTGGTGAGACCCCCCTGGAGCCCTGTGTCCAGCTCGGGGGTCCCCAGCACAAGAAGGATGTGGACCTGTTGGAGCGGGGCCAGAGGAGGCCATGGGAACGATCTGAGGGCTGGAGCCCCTCTGCTACGGGGCCGGGCTGGGAGAGTTGGGGTTGCTCAGCCTGGAGAAGAGGAGGCTGCAGGGGGATCTGACTGTGGCCGTTCAGGGCTTAAAGGGGGCCCAGAGGAAAGGTGGGGACAATTTTTTTAGCAGGGCTGGCTATGATAGGACAAGGGGTGATGGTTTTAAACTGAAGCAGGGTGGGTTTAGCCTGGATACAAGGAAGAAATCCTTTACCATGAGGGTGATGAAACCCTGGCATGGGTTGCCCAGAGAGGTGGTGGAGGCCCCATTCCATTCCAGGCCAGGTTGGACGGGGCTGTGAGCAGCTTGGTCTGGTTCAAGGTGTCCCTGCTCCCTGCAGGGGCTTGGGCTGGGTGAACCTAAAGGTCCCTTCCACCCCAAAGCATTCTGTGATTCTATGACCCTAGTGACTATCTGTGTCTGGAAGGAGGCCCTTAGGTGTCACTGAGCCAAACCAGCTCCTATATAAAGAAGCAACAAACTGGAAAGCAAGGAGCTTGTTGTAAGACATTACCTAGCTCTGAAGTTTGCTGTCCTTTCCCCCGCTGCTGCAGTCACAACAGCTCACGCCTGCAACACAGGGGGAGGTGGCCTGGGGCACACATGCCTTTTGGAGTCTACCCCAGGGTTTTCCTCCAGGTCTGTTCTGCCACTGTTGTAGATGGGGCAAGTCCGCGTCATGAGAGCCGTTATCTGCTGCTGCATTGGAGAGGTGATGGGGACAAGCAACCGTTTGCTCTAAGCACCTCACCTTTGTGGGTTCGAGAAGGGGCTCTAAGGCAGCGCAAACCCCATTCTCTCTTCTCCTCCGGTCCCCAAAGGACTGTCCCGGAGTGGAACTGCCTGGAGACGCCAGCAGTTCCAGCATTTTCAGTCACCTTGCTGGCTAATGCTGCTTTCCGAAAGGCTTTTTCACTGTGCACCCGCTTGCTCCCCCAGCCTGCTGCCAGCCAGGGCCAGCAGTGCTGAAGGCAGCCCCACCTCTGCAGGGGGCCCGGGGCACCTGGCAGCCCCAGGGCAGGCACAGGCAAATCCCGTCATCTCCTGGGATGACTGCATGGAAGTGACTCACATATTGCCGATTTTAAAAAAAAAATAAAATAAAAAAAATGCAAGCAGTTATTCAAAAATATATCTTTATTTTT
This sequence comes from Butorides virescens, assembly GCA_017310255.1. Classification (NCBI taxonomy): domain Eukaryota; kingdom Metazoa; phylum Chordata; class Aves; order Pelecaniformes; family Ardeidae; genus Butorides; species Butorides virescens. Next base: position 11,407 of record JADKXX010028468.1, read on the forward strand.
TTCAGTTTATCAGCTCTTTAAATAATCCAGTTAAAATATGTTTTATTGCACATTAAAGAACCTTTCTGGATTCTCACTGTCCTATAAAATAAGCTTATATAGAGAAAGGAAAAGAGAGACTGTCTTACACTTATACACGCGCACACACACGTTCTCAACCACTCTTGCTCTACAAAAACCCTAAGCTGCTGACTCGGCATAGGCTACGTTCATCCTCAATGTCTGTAGTGTGCTCTAGGCAGCTAAGAGTTGGCTGTGGTGGGAAAAAGGCAGGCGCAAGGCTGGGAGCAAGGGGAAGGGCGCTGCCACCGCAGCTGGGTGCCCTGGAGGTCTCTCCACGAGCGCTCTGCAGCCGTGCGGACGCTGGCAGCAGCCTCTGGCTGGCCTGGGGCGCGGGGAGGGCCTGGTGTGGTGGCAGTAGCGTGGCACAGTGCACAGGAGGCAAATGCAGGGTGTTGACGCAGCACGGTGGAATGGAGGGGGTGGAAGCAAGGTGGACAGCGTAGCAGTGGGGCAGGTGCATCCTCTGGCCACCTCCCATCGGGGCTGTGTGCGGAGGCCAGGGCAGCTCCAGCCGCCGCTCAGACCCATGTGGCTCCGTCCCCTCCCAGGCACCAGGGGCTCCAGGGCATACAGCCGGGGGCGAGTGGGGTGGCTGCAGGAGGGAAGTCGCTGCCCAGGGCTGAGCAGGAAAAGAGCAGCCAGCTCTCTTTGAGGCTTCTGGGAAGCCAAGGCCAGGTGCTGCTTGACGAGCTCCTCTGAGGTTACACTTAATGGCCGGCTGGAGTGATGCAAGATGAAACAAGCTCGCAGAGTACGCAGTTCGTTATTGTGATCCGAATTAGATTTCCTGCCCTTTTCAGATGTTTCTTTTGGGATGACCTAAGTTCTCCTACTCAAGCTGTGTAATAATTTGCTCTACAAGCACATCTCCGGCTATCCTAACTTTTCATCTCGGAAAGGACAGGTCCTCAGGCCACCTTAGGAACCAGGTTCCTAATCACAATTCAGCTTGAGAGCTTTCCTTTTATCCAATCTGTGCTTTTCCCAAACCTCTGTCATGCTCCTTCCTACAAACGTCATGCTGCATTCCTGAAAGCCCTGGGTTTTTCCCACAAGTCAAGCCACACAGCAGAGAGCAATTAGCGTTAATACTCAATGTGGCATCACTCTTCTGCTGTGGAGTAATTCCTGCCCACTTACAGTGGGGCGTGTGCAGTTGGTGGCTAATGTATGCCTCTGTCTGGCAGGACTTCCCAGCTCAGTCCCACATCCTGCTCCAGCCATCTCCTGCAATGATTAACTTGAGAATTGATGTTGCTTGAGGTTCCTGATGTCTCTGAGCCCTTGGCTTTCGTGTCTGAGCTTTGCTCAGAGAAGCTTTGACTGCAAGTTCAATCCCTGAATAAGGGTCTGACCCAACAGCCCTTCAGTGCTCGTTTGGATGCGTGCCTTTCACCCCAGACGTGTGGGTCCAGCACCCACCTCTTATTTTGGCACCTGGATGGGTGGATAAATAAGCGTCAGTGTTGCCCAACCTCTAGCGTGTCGGGCAGCTGCTCTGTGAACGCAGTCTCTAGCCGCAAAGTGCTGTAATTGGGGGGGGGAGTCCTGGGCAAGGGGTTGTCCTGGGGCAGCGGCAGGCGGAGGGCGGTGTTGAAGGTGGGCAGGTCCTCATCGATGCAGGCTGGGTTATCGTGGCCCTGCCTCTCCAGATCGCCGGCCTGCGGTGGCTTCCCTGACCGGACCCTTTTTCGGTCATTCCACCATTTCTTTGCCTTTTGCCATTGGCGCCGCATCACGATGGAAAGCGAATCGATGAAGAAGACCTCGACGATCTCAATGACGCAAACGACTGAGCAGCTCATCCAAAGGCCCAGCTGGCCTCCAAAATTGGAAAGAAGAATGACGAGCTGGAAGAGAAGAGAGCACAAGGTTATCAGCTCCTGTGGGTGCCGGACACATGTCCACGGCACTGCTGCAGTGTGCAGGGAGGCTGCACCAAGCTGGGGCACCCGGGGTTTGCTGTGAGCGGTACCAAACGCAGTGGGGCCTTCCCCTGCTGCCTGCGTTATCCTCTCCTGTTCTGCTCCAGCGGCAGCCTGCAGGTTACCCCAGTGCAGAGCTTAGGACTGGACGGTTTGAAAAGCAACCCTGGATAAAAGGGCTGCAAACGGCAGGACTGGGTGCTGCGGGGTGCATTGTCCGTGGACAGTTTCCCTCCCCTGCCTGGATGGGACCACCCCTCTGGCAAGATGAGAGCTTCCAGCCTGTCTGGAAGGAAGAGCCGCATCTTCCCGGTGCTGAGCAGGGAACCGCTGCGCTCGCTTACCGTGTTGGCAGGATTCTCTGAAATGAATCTCTCGTTCAGGTCTTTGTAAAACACCATGAGGTTTGCGAGATCTGTCCTGAGAGAAGGAACAGAAAACAGGCTGAGGGTTTAGTAAAACAATAACATGAAACATACTGAAAAACTATGCAAATAACCAGTTGGACCAGTAGGGCTGGGCCGCTCTAAGGGAGCTTTTTCCCCAATTGCCATCATTAGGGCTGCCGAGATTGTATCTAAGCTTGAGGTGCAAGCTAGAAACACATACATGGAAACTTACTTGTTCAGCTTCTTGTTGATTTTTTGTCCTTTGTCCCAAGAGAGAACTCGAAGCATCCAGTCCTGGAAGACAGACAGAAAATACTGCTGTAGCAGTGTGTGCTTGTGTAGAAAACCCCTGGAAAGGGAGCTCACGCTCCACACCTCCTCGGACCAGCTTGGGCACTGGAATTGAATGCGTGTGACCAGCTGTCCCCGAGGGGATCTCCCAGCCCACAAGCCAAATCTTAGTTTAATGGTGAACTGCTGAAGAGGAAGCCCTGACCTGGACACTACAGGCTGAGCCTCTGGGAGGAGCATCACTGATGGGCTAACGAATACCCCAGGGGCCACCCCCACTTAACTTCTGGGTTTACTTAATGCCTTGTTGTGCCAAGCTGCTGTCATGGCGGAGAGCAATTAGGACTGACCTCCGACACGGTGGATGGCCACTGGGCAATGCTGGTGGTGAGCGCCCACTCCTTGAAGCTGCAGAGAGACGCAGGCTGTCAGTTGTCGGCTCAAACGCACACGCAGCATTTTTACCTCGGGTTGTGGGCAGGACTTACCTGCAGGCATCTTTGCAGATTTGCTGGCAGCCCAGCTGCTCCTTCACGAACTTTTCATGCAGTCTGTAGTAGCAGTACACTGCAAGAAGGGAGCAGGACACGCGTGTGAGAAGCCGGAAAGAAAAGCAATGATTTGCTACCTCTGCCAGAGCGGGGCTTCTGCGGTGTAGGTGGCCTTTGTGGCCATCACCTACGTGGTGGGGATAAAGAGATCTGCCCTATAAATATTGCAAAATGCTCTGAGAAGTGGCTGTCACTTGCTATAGGCATGAACAATTGCCTCACCCGGTCAAGTCCTCCACTCAACACTTCTGTGGTGTGCACAAATGACAAGCAATTAAGACAACTGTCAGAAACAAGTCAGTCTAAACAAAAGAGGCACTTTCAGGCTCTGCGGTGTGGGTCTTAAGTGGACTAAGGCAGATTCGCCTCTTCCCAGAGCGCTGTGGGGCTGGGGTGGTGCTGGGTGCAGGCCATGCTGGCCAGGGACGGCGCTGTGGAGGGATGTGGCTGGCAGCGGGTGGCTGCGGCAGGTCCTGTGCGGGAGGTGTTTGAACACTTACTCCAGTTGGGGTTTTTCTTGTAGTTGCAGTATTCTGCCCCAGCAGGTAAGGGCTGTGCGTACTGGGCGCAGCCACAGGAGTCCACCATGGCTTTCTGAAAGCAGGAGTGCAGGCAAATCTGGGGGAAATAAACCAAGAACTGGTGTCTAAGAAGCACAGGCTGCTGCATTTCTGCAGTGCTGAGCTCCAGGCTCACGTGCACCTAAAAGCATCCTGTGTTTATGATAGTAGCAATAAGATGGGAACCTGTTTCCCTGGGCCTTCAGGCTCTGTTCCTAGTGAATACAAATACAGGCAGAAAGTGCCACAGAGGGTTTAGGCTCTAGTGCAAGAAGGAATAAAATCCTCTCCCAGGGGGGTTCTGTGAATGCCCCCACTTCCCCTATAGCTGTCAAAAGCTTCAGTGTTGCAGTTGCTCTTTCCACAGCCAAGGAGGTTTTCGGTCTGCCATAGCATGCAGGCCATGAATCAACAACTAGGTGTGGGACGTGACTCACTAGTGAAAATGTTCACAGCTTCAACCAAATTGTGTTGGTGCATATTTGGAGACCTGGAGTTGTAGGGATTAACAGGGCAGTAGAGTCAGTGCTTTGTGCTACAACACTTCACCGGCTGGAACAAGCAGGAACTGAACCTCTCTTTTTGAAATCTCAGTTGTCAAGCCTTTTGGTCCCAGTCCCAGCCCTCCTAAGCCCCGAGTTTCGGTGAAATACTGTTATTAAAACCCTGAGATGATGCCTGTGTGATCCTACCTGGCAATGCATCACAACAGATTTCAGGTATAATATCCCATAAAATAAAAACCTAGCCGAGGCACAGGCTTTGCAGTAGGCAGCAGCAAATATAATTGTGATTCTCAAGAACAACTGACACTCTCCAAGAGGACCCAATTACAGAAACCATGCAAAATTAGTGGAAACTTACTCTGTAAACAAACATCCTGCTATCTGGATACTGATTAGATGGTATCTGTTATTCTTGGAGTCCTAAAGGTCACAATTTCTGGCTTCAAGGGTTACTAAGCTGCAACATTTACTTGGCCAATATTTTCCAGTCTCACATTGCTTGAAAATTGCCTAATGAGCTAATGTCCTCTCTTTATCTGACAGGGCGCCTAAGGGAACTTCAAACATGAACCACTTAGGAATAAAACTTGGACTTTTAAAAAGTGCTGTGGTATTTTACATCAGTGGTTAAAAGCAGCGACTTTGCGCCTGGGCTGTCCACAGTCTCAGATCCTGAGCTACAGAATGTTGCACAGCTTTTTATGAAGGTAGCTTTCAAGCGACTGATAAAAACAAAGGTAACAGACTTACCTGGAGTGAGTAGCTCTTGTTGTAGAGGTTTTCTACTGGTATGTCAGCACCTGTCTCCGTACAGTCACTGTAGGGTTTGCTCAGCTTGCGAGACCGAGTCTGAGAACCAGAAAAGAACAAATTTTGGGTTTTGGAGTTCACAGAGAAATGGAAGGATTTAGTGGCAGTTCATCACAATTCTGAAACTGTAAGTGCTGGGGCAGGTTTGAACAGCACATTTACCTTTTGCCATCTCAAATGATTTGTCAATCGCTTGTCAAAACAAGGGGCTTTTCGGTTTGTAATGTCAGTTTCCCAAAACATTGGCTGGATTATTGGCTGTCTTTGTTGAAAACCTCTGCAGGAATGCAGAGATTGTATAATCCTAACAGTGAGGGTTTTTCAAAGCAGCGTTATTCATATGTCTACATTCTCTCATTGCAAAGTCCTAGAGGCGATGCGTCGTTTATCCTGGCTGTGCTTGTGTTTTGAGGGAAGGGAGGTGGTTGGTTTTGTTTGGTTTGTTTTCTGTGAAGACCCACACCTTCCTGAGCTGTTATTGCAAGGGCTGCTCCCGTTCTGTGGGTGAAACAGCACTTCAGGCTCCACTAATGCTCAACACCACCTCTCTAAAATCACTCTACAGCAAATGTTTGTATCTCCTTCAGGACTTTTTCCAGGTACTGCTTTGACCCTTCCTCTGCGATGAATGCTGACGCCTTTTCCTGTTCTGCAATCTCTGTCCAGAGAAAAGAGCTCTGAAATGCCAAGTGCTGTGCCTGCGAGGTCTGCTGAAACCAGGGCTGGGAGCCCTCAAATTCACAAGACCCGATGCAGGTCTGTGAATGTCTGCTTCCTGCAGACTGCCCTACCCCGCTCAGCCCTGCACTAGTACTATCTGCAGTAATTACCCACTTTATAACAAAGAAAGTGGCCTGAAACCACAAGAAACATCATGAATTTAAGAATCCTTTCACCTATCTTTCTCTACAGAGTTTAA
>JADKXX010028469.1:0-49376 GCA_017310255.1 Butorides virescens
CTGGGCTGTGCGCCTGGCTCCGAGCTTCTCTCATGGCTGCGGGGGGGGACGGGACCTGTAAGCCACAGCGTGGGGAGCCTGGACGGGCAGCTGGGAGCGCTCGCTGGGCTCTGCTGCTCCGGAGGGTGCCTGTACAAGAATGGGTAAATAAGCTGCAAGGAGGCGTATGCCAATGTGGTGGAGGTTGTCTAGGAACGGGCTCTGGCTCCCATTGCTGCAAGCCAGGAGGCAGCAGGTCCTGCTGCTGCACCCTCCCCAACGCGGGCTTGAAAGGCTTTTCCTTTCAGAGGGGTGGGAGATCTCTGCTGGGAGTGGGTTCTCGGCTCTGTGGGAAGGAGCAGGAACTAATTAAGCAGGCAACCTGTCAAAGCTTAGCAATCATCTCTTCCTTTAGAGCAGACGCCTGTGCCTTCCGAGCCTGTAGCCTGACTCCCGTCTCCCCCAGCAGCGGGCTGAGTCAAAGCTCCTGTGACTGCAGCGAGCCAGCTCTATCCCCCTGTGCTTGCCCAGGGAGAGCCCCCAGCCTCTCCCAGCCAGCCCCTGCAGAAGGCACAGCCTCTGGACATGGCTGGAGGACTGCAGGGGGGTCGCACAGGCTGCTTCAATTCCCTTCTCTGCTCTTGTGCGTGCGTGCGTACCCCAGGGCAGCGCTCTGCCAGAGGAAGGGTGTCTGATGGTTGGCCGTAGGTTGTGAACCCGGCAGTCGCTCTTCGCTGCAGCGCAAAATGAGTGGCATTTGTTTTTCTTGGGAACTCATGTGTTGTCTGACTTGCTTCTGCTGCTCCACAGCCCATCACTTGCACCGAGGCTGCTGGCACATAAAATACAGTCCCCGCAGGAGATGGAAGCTCTCCATGCTCTCACGGTAAGTGCTCTCATCTGCAGCAGTAACCTGGTTGGACACAGTCTGGGGGTACTGGCAGCATAGGTGTCTCTTAGATGCCTCTCCCACTTAACTGTCCATTGCACAAGGAATACAGAAACCAGGGTGTAATGGAGGCAGTAACTGCTGCTGTTCCTTCCCATGTCCTTCTGCTGAGGTGTCTCAGTGGTCAGCAGCTCTTGCTGTTTGGCCTGTGGTCCCGCAGGGTCAGTGGCCCAAAAGTTTTAATGATGGGTAGAACAGAGCAGTTGGTCTTAAACATGCTGCTTGAGAAGGTTGGATGAAGAGAAAAAACACGTTCTTGCCACACAACTTCCTCAGTATCTTGTATTTGTGAATGTAGTGCCAGAAGGTTCTTAGATTTAGTATTTTAATGGCAAAGCTATTTTAAAAAATCCCCCAAGACCTGGGTGTACAGTTTCAGTTTGGTACTGTTTTGTTTTCTCCAGGTGCTAGAGACCTGTGTGAATAACTGCGGTGAAAGATTTCACAATGAAATAGCAAAATTCAGGTTTCTGAATGAGCTGATTAAAGTGCTTTCCCCAAAGGTAGGTGGTCACAGTTATGCTGGACATAGCAGGTAGGACATGGTGTTTAGTTCGTGCTGGTTACGAATACTCAGAATTAATCTCACATAGAAGTAGAGCAGGATTCATTCTGTGCCTCCAAGCACAAGGACTGATGTGAATCCCCCGGCAAAAGACGTAAGCCAGGGGCTCGCTCTTGTGAAAAGCTTTTTCATTGTGGTTTTTCCCAACTTTGCTGGCACAGTCAGAGGCTCTGGAGGAGTTTGAAATTGCTCCTGTGACCCCTCAGCCTGTGGCCCTTTTGCCTCTCAGTGATTTACAGAACTTTGGTTGGGGAAGTGGCAGAGGACAGAGATGCCGGGAGCTGCCCAGAGCCTCTCCCGTGTTTTCTTATGCTCTGTCCTCAAACTCTTGTGCTCCGGCTGCTCTCCTTGCTCTCTCTTGGCAAAGGTTAGCCTGGCTTTGGGTCCTGTTCATGGGCTGGGATCAGCTTAGGCAGCGGGGACTGCACTTCAGCAGCACTGGTGCAGCACTTTCTGGGCATCGCTGGGCAGTCGTGTGTTCACACAGCCCCTTTGGGGTCCTGCTGAGGGTGTCCTGAAAGCCGGGCAGAGGGCTCCCAGCCCCGGGGCAGCGACAGCCCTGAGGCAGGGGCAGCTGGAAGGGATCAGCTAAGGTGGAAGCTGCAAAGTCCCTTCCTGCTGCTCCACTTCCCCGGCTCGCACTATATTCATTCCCTATATTCAATATATTCATTCCTGCTCCCTGCTGTGGAGCACTTCGCTCCTGAGTGCAATCGCTGCCTCCTGAGAAGAGAAGCAGCCGTCAGCTTCTCGAACTGAACTTCTCATTTCTAAGTGAGCTGTGAGTTCAGAGCTGATGCACTGGGTCCCCCAGCAGCGCTTCTCATGATGAAAAACGGAGAGCTGTTTGATCAGAGACTGCGTGATCTTCATGCCTTGCTCCTCTCGGCATCAAATAGCAGGCCTGGGACTCTCTTAAATACCCTGCTCAGCAACTCAGTAATCGATTCCCCCTTTTCGTGGCTCCTGCGCACATTTACCACTCATACAGGCTTCATTTTCCGTGACATCATCTTGATGGCAGAGGTGCAAAAAGCTGGTTTCGGAGAAGTGTGTAACCGAACAGCAAAACCTCTTCTCGCAGTCCTAGGTTTGGCAAAGGTATTTCAGTGAAACAAAAAAGTTTAAAGAATATATCACTACAGAGAGCTTTGTTTGCTGTTTTGACAAAGCAGGTATTGTTTTATGAGTTTCAAATGCCCGGTGTTTCGGAGGTTTGGGTGTGGCTTTTATCATTCTTGCTAATGTTTTTATAATATGTTAAAGTGGGTGCTGGTAGGCAATGATGGGAGAAATCAGAGAAAGTGTCCAGGTGCTGAAAAAAGGCAATAAAGGCAGTAACTTTCGTTTCTTGTTTTGTTCAGTTTCCATTTGCCCGGGTCTGGTGAGGCCAGTGGTGCTCTCCGTGTTGCGGGCAGTTAAGGGAAGTATTTAAAGTTGAGCACAGAACTGTTTTCCTTAAAAATAAAACAACTTAATTTTGGTTGCAGATTCAATAACTGATCAGAGAAGTTTTCAAATGGTTTCATTTGGATCGTCATATAATATTTATGTAATTACCAGATGCTTAATAGCATTCCTGGTATTTACAGCCACAGCTATACACGCTGTTTCCTACGTCCCAAGATACACAGTTGACAGCATTGTGAATAAAGCGTTAGGAATCCATTTGCTACTTGTTCTGTGCATGCAGACAGCTTGGGGCTGGACCCCTGTGCCATATCTGGCACTAATTCTTTGGTTTCAAGCCTTTTTTTTGTCTTACATCACTTTTTTGTTTCATTTTCAGTACTATGGAACCTGGTCTTCAGAAAAAGTCAAGTCAAGAGTCACAGAAGTAATATTCAGTTGGACAGTCTGGTTTCCTCAGGAAGTTAAAATCCGGGATGCTTATCAGATGCTGAAGAAACAAGGTTTAGTTCTGTTATTTCAGTTTCCTTTTTAGCCTTCCAAGTCACGTGGTTTCAGACCACGGATGTCTCTCCTCTTTAATTTGTGACTCAGCTTTTTTTAGAAAATGTCATGTGTAAGGAAAAAAGGACAAAGGCCGCGCTTACGAGGCTGTTTGGATACTTCAGGATGCATGCAACTGTTTAAAGAGATTTACCAAAGAACAGCCTCACTGAGCCAAAGATCAGGCTAAGCCTTGTGGCCTCTGCTCACACAGTGCTCGCCGCTGTTGCGCAGGGAAGAGGCACAGGACAAACTCCTTGGAGTAATCTTTGCCTTGGAATACCCTCCCAGGATTACGAGGGATGGGTTCAGAGAAATCCTGAGCTGGATTTTTCATCCACACCATCATATTTAATAGTCCTTAATGGTATTGTCAACCAGAAATTTGTCCAATCCCCTCTTGATATCCCAGGTAATAAGTTTCATAGCTTAGGGTTGGGGTAACCCCTGGTACCCACACAGACTGGGGGATGACGGGATGGAGAGCAGCCCTGCCCAGAGGGACCTGAGGGTGCTGGGGCAGTTTTCCTGGACATGAGCCGGCAACGTGGGCTGCATCCCCAGCAGCGTGGCCAGCATCGAGGGAGGGGATTCTGCCCCTCTGCCCTGCTCTGATGAGACCCCCCTGGAGTCCTGTGTCCAGCTCGGGGGTCCCCAGTACAAGAAGGACTTGGACCTGTTGGAGTGGGGCCAGAGGTGACCATGGAAATGATCCAAGGGCTGGAGCCCCTCTGCTACAAGGCCAAGCCGGGAGAGTTGGGGTTGCTCAGCCTGGAGAAGAGGAGGCTGCGGGGGGACCTGACTGTGGCCGTTCAGGGCTTAAAGGGGGCCCAGAGGAAAGGTGGGGACAATCTTTTTAGCAGGGCTGGTTGTGACAGGAGAAGGGGTGATGGTTTTAAACTGAAGCAGGGTTGGTTTAGCCTGGATATAAGGAAGAAATCCTTTACCATGACCATGTTGAAACACTGGCACGGGTTGCCCAGGGAGGTGGTGGAGGCCCCATCCCTGGGAACATTCAAGGACAGGTTGGATGGGGCTCTGAGCAACCTGATCTATTTAGCGGTGTCCCTGCTCACTGCAGGGGGGTTGGATTAGATGATCTTTAGGGGTCCCTTCCAAAGATTCTATGATTCTGTGAACTAAGAAAATGCCGTAACCCTTTCTGTGGAAGTTATGGGGAATTAGGGAATCTTTTTTTAAATGCTTCCCACCAGGTTTGCTTTGTGCATCTTCGAGCATCAAACGGCCCCGCGAGCCTTCCCCCGAGTCCTGCAGTGGAAACCTTCCTTGCCGTCACTGCCTTTCCTTTGCACTGCTGCTGCAGGCTGGGGTGCTGAGCAGGGGTGCAGGGGTGCTGGGCACCCTCCTGCCAGCCAGCTCGTGGGGACCACTGCCCGTCCAATGCCTGTGCGGTCGGCAGGAGGGGCGATGGGCACAGAGGCAGCGGTGACGTTAAGGGCTGCTTTGGTGCTCGGTTGTGTGTGTTTGGTGCCCTATGTTTTATGGCCGCACTGATTGTGGCCTATACTGGGGTGCTCCCAGTGCTCTTGCAATGGCAGAATTTTAGCAGTTCACCCAGAGGGAGCTCAGCACATCCGAATTTTATTTTCTGTCCTGAAAATCTCATTTGGCCTGTCCTTAATTCGAGGCAGAAAGGGAAGTCTTTTGTCTGGGCATGTGCTAAGGCAACTCCTTGCTTCTCCATCTCGTTCTGTAAAGTTCTGGGGAGGGGTGAAGGAAATAGGTGCAAAATCCAATGCACTGGGGGGCATTGGTGTTTTAACAGCTTGAGCAGCATTGAGCAAATATTGTTACCCATTCCAGGCATTGTAAAAGAAGACCCCAAATTGCCAGAAGACAAAATTTTACCTCCCCCTTCTCCGAGACCTCAGAGTTCGATTTTTGACACAGATGAAGAGAAATCCAAGGTAAACCTTAGGGTTTTCATGCCTACCCCTCGCTCTGATTAGTACTGATAAGAAAACAGGCTCAGTCGTATTTTGGGGGCTTTTGCTCTTTCAGACAGACTATTTTCAGAATAATACTTAGTGCTGTACAACAGCTGGAGAATTCTTTGATGCTTTGTCAGAAATTTTTGTGTGGTGAAAAAAAAAGTGAAACTTTTTTACCAAAATCCAGCAGTTTCTATTAAACTTTCCTGAGGGAGCGTTTCTACAGGTCTTACAGAAGTTCTGCGGAGCCAGAGAGTTCCTAGTCCCAAAGAGCCAAGCAGCGTGTGCAGGCAGCTGTAATATGCAGCAATATAATCTGGATTAGATTACGGGACATGAGCCCACATATTTCCAGGGGTATAGAAACTGCTACGACACCGGGTGTCTCAGTATCTGCTCTTAGGTGATGTGTGTCTGCAGCGTAGTGCCTCAAGACTGCTGCTCACTGCTGTCCCGTGCTCTCCCCTCAACAGCTCTTAGCAAGGCTTTTAAAGAGCAGCCACTCCGAAGACCTGCAGGCTGCCAACCGTCTGATCAAGAGCATGATTAAAGAGGTAGGGAGCTCCTTGGGTCAGAAGCTGCGTTTTCAGCCGGGGAGGGTGGGAGGGGACTGGGCAATTCAGTTTTTGACAGCGGGCCCTGAGCTCCATAGCGCCCACCACCTTATTGGTATTGGAGGGAACACGAAGACGTGGTGCTGGGAACCTTGCTGCCACATCAGCCTCAGGCAAGCTGTTTAAGCTGCCCCAGAGGAGGGGCGATTTTCAGTATTTGTTATTCCAAAGTTACAGTGTGGGATTGTTTTGGTTTGTTTCCCTAAAATACGCCACTGCCAGGAAGAGGGAATAGTTACACCCAGGAGCCTGTATGGAGGGACACCTCCACTTTACTGGGATCCTGGCAGTAGTGCTGCATTAGCGATAGAAAGTTTCCAAAAATAAACTCAGTTCCCAGGTGGAAACAAGCCCCATCTGTACCGAACTGCCTCTTTTCTACAAGCAATGTGTGTGTGCACGTCTGGTGTGTCTGTTTTTGTTTTCCATCAGAAAGGGCACCCCGATTCTCTGCATAGATAGGAGATTCAGTCTGGTTTAACAAAATCCCTGCAGTTGTTTTGAGAGTGTCCTTCTGTATGGCAGGAGCCACCAACTCCCAACCCTAATTTTGAAGTCTTACTCATGCCTGTGGTGAAACGAATTCTTGTGTGCCAGCACCCTGGCCGGGGTGCCCTGGGAAGGGCAGGAGGTTTCCATCTTCACCCTAGGCAGGGAGGTGTGGTGCAGCACTGATACTGGGGTGCATCAAGAGGAGCGTGGCCAGCAGGGCAAGGGAGGTTATCCTCCCCCTCTGCTCTGCCCAGTGAGACCCCATCTGGAGCACTCCATCCAGTTCTGGGCTCCCCAGTTCAAGAAGGATGAGGAGCTACTGGAGAGAGTCCAGAGGAGGGCTACAAAGATGATGAGGGGACTGGAGCATCTCCGCTACAAGGAAAGGCTGAGGGAGCTGGGCCTGTTTAGCCTGGAGAAGAGGAGGCTGAGAGGGGATCTCATCAACATGTACAAATATCTGAAGGGTGGGTGTCACAAGGACGGAGCCAGACTCTTCCCAGTGGTGCCCAGCGCCGGTATAAGGGGCAATGGGCACAAACTGAAGCATCAGAGGTTCCAGTTGAATGTGAGGAAGAACTTCTTGACTTGGAGGGTGACTGAGTCCTGGCAGAGGCTGCCCAGGGGGGGCTGTGGAGTCTCCTTCTCTGGAGATATTCAACCCCTGCCTGGACGATGTCCTGTGCACCCTGCTCTGGGTGAGCCTGCTTGAGCAGGGGGGTGGGACTGGGTGAGCTCCGGAGGGCCCTGCCAGCCCCTGCCATGCTGGGATCCTGTGATTCTGTGATACTGGAGCTGGAGCAGGGGGGAGGGGTGAGTCCTTACCCGCGCTGCTTTGTGCCTCCTCTGCCTGCAGTAAGATATTGGTAGGAAGCAACTCCCCAACAAGCGTGATCCAGAGTGACCCAGCCAAGCACATGCACTGGCTGCATTAGTCAAATCATCATCTACTTTTATTTTGTTTTTTATCAAAGGAGCAAGAAAAGTCGGCTAAGGTGTCCAGAAGAGTGAACACCATCAGTGAGGTTTCTGAGAATGTTAAACATATGGATGAATTACTGGAAAACTACAAGAGACAAGAATTGTCCAAATCTGACCAGGAGACCCTACAGGTAAATGCTCTTTTTCCTGAATAAGAGGTTCTTTTGACTGGCTATGGCTGGGAGGGCCCAGGGCAACAGGATTCAAAGGGCAGCACGGTGCACTTGGCTTCTGCCAGGGAAACAGTGTTACCGCAACAAATAGTTTCCAACATATCTGATGAATAACGGCAGCTCCTGTCAGTGTAATGGGAGTGGGAATGGAACCATCTCCTGCTGTGCCAGTTTGAGTTTCTGTCCAGGTTGGCTGCTTTTCCTGGGGTATCTTATGGGGAAATGGTTCTTCCTCCAGTAGTGGTGTAACGCATGGGAATCCCCTTGAGCCCGGGCATGGTTAGGTGGGTGTGATCAGATCTGACCAGAGGAGCTAAAAGCTGTGGGTTCTTCAGCTTGTGCTATGGTTTCTGTGATTGCCCTTTTTCTGCTCAGGGTTAACAGGTCTGCAGTGAATTGAGGAAACATTTGATGTCACTAATAGGGCTGTCAGAATAGCTTTATGGCCTCCAAATACCTGAAACACCACTAGGATGCCTACCAGACTCTCAAATTAAAAAAACTTTAGACAACTGAATTTTTGTGGGTAAGAACTTCTCCTGTGGCTGTATGTGATAGCAGAGTTTGGAGATAGATCCCTTTGGGGAAGGCTGCTGCTGTAGATGGAAGAGACCCTACTTTCAGACTGAAAAGGTGGCTGCCTCCATGCCTCCTCGCTTCTTAAAACACCGAGAAGAGAGCCGTAAGTGGCTTTGTATTGCCTGATGGTAGTTGCAACTGGTGGTCATAGTACTTCTCCGAGTACTGCGATTGATCTATTCACTCCTAGGTACTTGTAAATAGAGTAATTTTACACTGATCTGTCTTACGCCTGTATGCATAGAGAGGATGTGATTGCTGAGAAGATACCAGCAAAGCCTCCTTGTTCCAGTGGCTGTACTTCCAGGCCACTGTGGGTTTTTAAGAGTGCAGCCACATGTGGCATTGATACCCTTTGTCTGGACCTGGGCAGAAAGTGCATCTTGCTGTTCTAGACGTATCATCAATTACAGGTGGTCACAGGGACAGCGAAGTGTGAGAGTGTTTGGGATCTCCCAAGCAATGACGTGAAACGTTTCCTTCCATAGACTCTGTTTCAACGCTGTGAGAAGCTCAGGCCGCTGCTCTTTCGCCTTGCTAGTGAGACAGTTGATGACGATGAGGCTCTAGGTAAGAGCCAACGCTGCCCTTGGATCTCTTTGTGGTTAAGTTTGTCTACCTTTCCCTTGATAAGTGGGGTACGCCCGTCCTCTGAGAGGGGGAATGCTTAGGCACGTGCTGCCCTGCTGGCAAAGCTTTCCACTTTCACCTTTAAGCCATGCCCATGAGAAGCAGCGTTAAGTCTCCTCCCACTCCTTTCCAAGGAAGCTATTAATTTGCACTTGCAGCCCAAAATTAAACAGTGAATCCAGTTTCTTCCAGCCGAGGTAGTTGTCAGAGTTTTTGGAGCTCTAACGTTCAGTGAACTGAAGGCTTTTGAGGTCTTTTCTCTAGAGATTGAAGTTCTGCCTGTCTATCAACACAGAAGGGAGAATATTTTCTGAATTTTTTAAGTAGTCTACTGGGGAGGGTCATATGAGCAGAATCCTTGAATTCCACAGTTGTGAAATTTCGCCCTTCCCAGATGATTGCATTTCACAGTCTTGTCTTATGCCTTGAAAACCTGACTGAAGTGATGCCTCGCTGAATAGACATCTTAAACAGCAACCCTAAGAGCTCAGCTGTGCCTCAAACATTTCATTCATACCCCCAAATGCCAGGGTTCTTCAGCTGGGGAGCACTGTTTTACAGACTCAAGTACACTTGGAAAACTTGTGGAGAACAACAAAGTGCATAAGAAATGGCAGGAACTAGAAGTGCTTTAGAGGTCGGATCAGATTTCAAAGTGATCAAAGATAAACGAGAGCGAGGCCTGAAATTGGCAGATGGACGTGCAAAATGCTGCACTTCAGCAAATGGAAGCAAAAACCAGCCAGGATCCTAGGGCAGGTTGCCCCACTGGACTTTGCTCCAGGCACGTCCTTAGATGCACTGTACCTTTCTTATGAGCAGTTTGCCATGGAACTGACCCTCACATTAGCATGTTAATATTTTGTTTATTCTCTTGTTTTCCAGCTGAGATACTGCAGGCCAATGACAAGCTTTCACAGGCGCTCGGACAGTACCGGCAGGTTGTAGCCAGCCAGGAGAACGGTGGTGGAGGCTCAGCCACCAGCTCCGCTGATGCGCCAGGTAAAGGACATCCTGCAGTGTTCCACAACAGCTCTGCTCCTGCACGTCATGTATGGGTGGAGATGGAAGGGAAGTGCTTCTTGGAGACTAAATGTGGAGAAGATCCTGTAACACAGGAAAACTATTACGTGACCATCATTTTCTTTTACATATGGTTGATAGAAAATATTCCTGAAGTTCTTCACCGATAAGTCCTTTCGGGCATGCCTGTACCCATAAATACACCGTTCCTTTCAGGAGGTTTCTCTTTAACTCTTTCTGCTTTTTCCAAAGCGTGCCGGACAGCCCCGAGACGCATGAAGAGCTATACACTGATTGACTTCTCTGAGCTGGAGGCTACATCCCAGTCTCCTACAGACCCATTTGCAAACATAACCACCGCCTCCCGCCACAGCAGCACAACCTCTACCTGTCTGCTCGATGAGGAGTTCAAGTCATTAGGTTTGTAGGTTCAATTCAGTACAGTGCTACCCTTGTTCCTAGGGTTCGTGGTGTTTAATAAAGAGAGGAGATCTTTGACTTTAATGTCGGTCCTAAAAGAAAGCAGATCCTTTTAGCCAGAGTCGTCACTTTTTGAGAATGTGGCTTCTTTAACAGTGCCAGGCTATAGTCAAACTGCTGTTAGACAGCAAAGGAAGAACCTGTGGAAACCCCTTGTTTTCTGTACTTGATCCATGGCATTTTGGCATCTTTCTTAGGTCTCAGCAACTCTCCTGTTGTACAGAAACCACCACCTGATTTTGGCTTAGCAGAGGTGAGTGATGCTCAGGTATGTTAGTCTGTAAGGTATGAAGGACAAACATCAGACTGGATTTTTGGTCTCCTAGCTTCCTCTGGCAGCCTTTTTTAATGCCACTCCATTCTGAAGGGAAACCAGAACTCTCCTGCTCTGCAATGAATTTCTCAGTTGCAGATTACTTGTATTTTTTTCTACTTTAAGGAGTGCTCTTAAAAAATTAGGGTCTTTTCAGTGGAACAGGTCTGATTTTTGCTGATGTTCTGTAGCATGAACCAGAAGTGCCTTATTTTTCAGACTGCTGTACACAACGGATACAGTGAAATTCTAAGTGCTGTTCAACCGCTGGGGCTGCAGGAGAGCTGGGAAGACAGCCAGTCAGAGAGGAGGGAGTTTCAGGGCCAGCTCTCTCCACCATCCAGGACCAAGACATTATCTTTGTAAGCAAACTCTGCATAACACAGCTGGACTTTGGAGATGAAGAATGCTGTTTTACAGCATCGAGGTTTAGGAAAACCTTTCAGCTACAACTGGGTAGTGATGGCAAGCTATCCATCCACACGTTTCCTCCTAAGCAGCAGTTACGTACCTATTAATTGTACTTTGTGTAATTGCACACTAGGACTTTCCATGTGTCAGAAACTGGGGGAGATAAATCCCACGGCTTAGTAACAAGGTGATCTTGAGCTAAAGGAACAAAAATCTTCCAGTCAGGTCTTTTTATAACCTGTGACTCAAAAATACTTTCCCCAGCTTTCTTCAAGCTGTGACAAAGTAGTTTCCAGGCATTCAGTGGAAGCCTAACACTTAGTGAACCAAATTAATCATCCACAGATCTTCAGAGCAGAGGACTGTCATGATACGCTTGTCCAGTCTGCCATAATACAGAAATTTCCCTGGAGATTCCCAGCTTCCTGCATTGCCTTTGAGCTAGGACTTATTTTAACCTCGAGCTCCAGAGAGTCCATGCATGGGGAGGGTAGACTTCTAAAGCCCTGAAACAGTTTCGTGTTAGTAACAGAAATCAAAGTCTGCCTGAATGAACGCTGAAACAGCAGCTTTTTCCATATAAAATAGAGAGTTTATGAATTTCTTAAGAACTCAGCGAGCATAAGCTTGTACTTTTCTTTACGCCTAAAAGTGATGAGGGATTGGGAACACAAAATGGGCACAGCAGAAGACAGTATCTACCATGTAGTGTCCCCAGTTAATATAAGCTTTCTACATGCTTTTTTTCCAGTGATTTATCACCAATGAAATTGCCCTTCCCAGATCTTCCAAATAGCTCAATGGCAAATACTTCATTCTCCAGCCTAGGCTATGAGCTGAAGCCTGCTGCCTCTTCACATCCAGCTTCCCATGATGCTTCTCTAGAAAACCTTTTTGTCCCTTTAATTTCAATTACGCCAAGTAAGTGCAATGATTTCTGTGCCGCAGCTCTGCTTACTAGAGCTCTTGTGTGATTTTTGCAGGGGAGCAAGCTGAGGTAGCTTCATGCTGTGTGGGTTGGCTGAAGAAAAGTAATGACTCTTCTATGAGGGATTTAATGTATCTGAGAATTTGAGCAAGTGCTAGGGATTGTACCGTGGAAATGTCCTTGACCTCCCTCCTCAGTAGTCAGGAGTTTCCTGCCCTGGCTATCCTTCGTGACGTGCTTTTATACTGTTTGCCCTTAGCACCTTTAATCAGGCTTTCAAGCAGTTCTTCTCCAGAGGCTTAAAAGGTATCTATGGGTGGGAGGTGTTCTTTCCACCTCTGCTTCTCAATTCAACGCTGTATGGCCCAGCCCTGCGGCCACTTCACAGTGTCACCCTGGGCATGTGGCACCCCGGTGGCTCAGGGCAGGACACATCCTGTTAAGAAGACTGCAGAGCCTCAGCCATTGCTACTGTTGAAAGAGGACAAGCACAAAGACATTCTGACCCGATTGTCTTCTGACTTCAGCCTCTCAAGTGAAGGATTTACTGGGTTTTGGAAGGGCTGGATGGGGATAGGTGTGGATTTATCAGGCAAAGGTGATAAAGGGCTGTCTTGTGTGTGCCAGTGAGTTACATTTTTCTTTCCCATCATATCTCTGTTGGATCCATAGCTGATGTCTCTAGCTGACTGTTGAAAACTGAGGTGCTAAATCTCCAATTTAGACATTCAGATTCCTTTCTTGGCCTTAGAGGTGAAATGTAAATCACAGGCAGGTGCTGTGTGCTGCTTGGTTTGTGAGCTTGCTGGAGGAAGTAAAAATTTGTATGCGTGTTTCCTTTTTGCTGTTCTTTATCCCATCTTCACTGCTCTGCCCTCAGAAGGGAGGGGAATCCATGTTTTGTTCCTTATTCTCCTTTTGTCTCCTGCAGGCAGTATCTGTCCGCTCACTGTGTACGACAGGAATGGTTTCAAGGCTATGCTCCATTTCTCCAGGGAGCCAGCTCCTGGCCGACCAGATGTGCTGGTGATGGTTCTTTCTATGCTGAGCACATCAGCTCAACCAATTAAGGACATAGCGTTCCAGGCTGCAGTCCCGAAGGTGAGAAGCCTATGATGAGTAGCAGAGAGTGGAACCTCTTGGAAATGTCTGGTGGAGAGGGTTTGCCATTTCTTGTGTAGGATTTGCCTTGCTCATTGGAAATTGCATGGCTCGCTTTCTCTGAACGGTGAACCCGTGGTATGGTGGTGCCTGTGGCCCCAGTGCCAGGGCACATCCCTGGCCTCGAGACAACTAGACCGGGCTCCAGACACGTGGCTTTTGCCTGCTGGGGAAGGCACTCATTCTGCCTGTGTATGCGCAGCACAGAATTGTCTCTTGAGGAGTATCTGCCACTATATGTAGGCTGTGGAAAGGCATGCTTTTCATTAAATGGCAAAATCTGGCTGTCGTACCTTTAATCAGCTCTGTGGCTTGGTAACGCTCCCAGCCCTTTTCCAGTGCGGACCAAAAAGCATTCCCTTTGTTTTCTCTTTCAGACCATGAAAATAAAGTTACAGCCAGCATCCGGCTCCGAGCTGCCTGCCTTCAGCCCTCTTCTCCCCCCCCACGGTGGTATCCCAGGTCCTGCTGCTCTCCAATCCGCACAAGGTACGGGTGGTGGTGGAGCCTGCTGGTGGAACGCTCGGAACGCCTCTGTAGCGGGTGGGGTGTTTGATGAAGGACGGGGAGAATATTGTTAGCAGGGAGATGCAGGGGAGAGACAGAGCAGTCTGGGCTGTGCTGCAAAGGCATTTTTCCCACTGAAACAGCTTTCCAGAGCTATAATCTGAAGGACCGAATGGGCTGCAGGGGCCTGCGCAGTTCTGCTTCAGTCTGCCTGCAGCGATGGCTCCTGGTGTAGACACTGTGCAGATGTTTACAACCGATGGAACACCAAGGCGCAAGCAAAGGGTGGCAGTTCTGTTGCACTGATGAATAATTATGAGACTGAAGACTGGTGTAAGGAACCCTCTGTCACTTGGAAGGTTGGC
Source organism: Butorides virescens (assembly GCA_017310255.1). Taxonomy (NCBI): domain Eukaryota; kingdom Metazoa; phylum Chordata; class Aves; order Pelecaniformes; family Ardeidae; genus Butorides; species Butorides virescens. The sequence goes on from JADKXX010028469.1 coordinate 14,056, forward strand.
CAGACCTGGATTGCCAGGCATGCCCTTGGGTGGCTTGCATAGGTCTCCCAGTTGCTCCTCACATATCTTACGAGGATCCAGGTCTTGTTCTGTGCAGAGCTTCTGCATGGCTGAAGTGTTACCATCCCCTTTCAGAGGGCGATTCACTGCAGCAAGGCTGCCAGGGGTGAGGCTGAAGTGGACCCAGGAACCTGCAGCTGTGACGTGCCCCTCTCTCTGTTCTTTTCTCTCCTAGGACCCCATCCGACTGAAATACAAACTAGCGTTCACACAAGGTGTGCAGCCCTTCAGTGAGGTGGGAGAAGTGGCTGGCTTCCCAGAAGCAGAGCTCTGGGGCAGGAGCTGAAGTTCAGCAGGCTCTGATATTGCCACATTGCCTTGGTGGTGGATGGGGAGGGACTGTGTGCCAGCAGTGCCGGCCTGGACTCTGTAATGGCTCCTTTCCTCGGGATCTGCCATCTCCTCCTTCCTTTTGGTTTCTGTGCGGGTGTAAGCTGGCTGCTTCTGCCACGGCCTTTTTCTGTAAGTGGCCTTGCTTTACAGGAGACTGCTGTAGCGCCCTGCAGCCCGGGAGCCTTACTGCTTCTTCCATACACGTGTTTCCTGCTGCTTCCTGGGCCAATTTTCTCTCTTCACCATTACTTTTTCTTTTTCAATTAAAAAAAAAAAAAAGGCAAGCCTATACCAACAATCACCCCTTCTGGTGGACTGCTTGGAGCCAGGGCAGGATCTGTCCTAGGGACCAACCCACCCCCTTTTCACTGGTGCCTGTGAGCTGGTGTGCAGGTAGGAACACAAGGTCCTGCCTGACCAACCTGATCTCCTTCTGTGACCAGGTGACCCACCTAGTGGATGAGGGAAAGGCTGTGCATGGTGTCTACGTGGACTTCAGCAAGGCCTTTGACACTGTCTCCCACAGCATTCTCCTAGAGAAGCTGGCAGCTCATGGTGTGGGCAGGCGCACTTTTTGCTGGGTAACAAATGGGCTGGGTGGCTGAGCCCAGAGAGTTGTGGTGAAGGGAGTTAAATCCAGTTGGTGGCCAGTCACAAGTGGTGTCCCCCAGGGCTCGGTGCTGGGGCCAGTTCTGTTTAACATCTTTATCCATGATCTGGACGGGGGGATCGAGGGCACCCTCAGCCAGTTTGCAGATGGCACTGAGCTGGGTGGGAGTGTGGATCTGCTGAAGGGGAGGAGAGCTCTGCAGAGGGACCTGGCCAGGCTGGATCCATGGGCCCAGGCCAACTGGGTGAGGTTCAACAAGGCCAAGGGCCGGGTCCTGCCCTGGGGTCACAACAACCCCACACAACACTACAGGCGTGGGGAAGAGTGGCTGGAAAAGCTGCCCAGCGGAAAAGGACCTGGGGGTGTTGGTCAACAGGCGGCTGAACATGAGCCAGCCGTGTGCCCAGGTGGCCAAGAGGGCCAGCAGCATCCTGGCTTGTATCAGGCATGGTGTGGCCAGCAGGAGCAGGGCAGTGACCATGCCCCTGTCCTGGGCACTGGTGAGGCTGCCCCTGGAATGCTGGGTTCAGGGTTGGGCCCCTCACTCCCAGAAGGACCTGGAGGGGCTGGAGCATGTCCAGAGAAGGGCAAGGAAGCTGGGGAGGGGTCTAGAGCCCAAGGCTGCTGGGGAGTGTCTGGGGGAGCTGTGGGTGTTCAGCCTGGAGAAGAGGAGGCTGAGGGGAGCCCTTATCGCTCCCTACAACTGCCTGACAGGAGGGGGGAGCCGGGGTGTGTGTGTCAGTCTCCGCTCCCAGGGAACGGGTGATGGGATGAGGGGAAATGGCCTCAAGTTGTGCCAGGGCAGGTTTTAGGTTGGACATTGGGAAAAATTTCTTCCCCGCAAGGGCTGTCAAGCCCTGGAAGGGGCTGCCCAGGGCAGGGGTCGAGTCCCCATCCCTGGGGGGATTTAAAAGCTGGGCAGCCGAGGTGCTTAGGGCCGGGGGTTAGTGGTGGGATGGCAGGGTTAGGGGAACAGTTGGGCTTGGTGAGCTTAAAGGGCTTTTCCCAACCCAAACAGTTCTATGGTTTTATGACGGGCGAGAGTTGGTCCCCCCCCGGGCTCGGGTGGATGTGGTTTATAGAGAAGGGTACAACAATGCCGAGTGAGGAGGGTAAACAGGGGGAGGGTGTTGGGGCCGGTCTGTGAGGAAAAAAACGGCCCCGGGCCACTGGCCCGTCCATCCCCAGGCCTCACAGCTGCTCTCGCCCCGGCTCCTTCCCTTGGGCTCCGCGGTGCTCGGGGGGCTTCTCCCCAACACAGCTCCCCCCCGGCCCCGACTCCCGCCGCTGTTAGGGACCTCGCTGGCCCCGGGGTTTCGTTAAACTTCCCGCCCCTCCCCCGGGGGCAGGTTTATTCTGTTACACCAGACGGGAGGGGTTTTCTGGAGGGCGGCAGGGTCCCGAGACCCTCCCACGAGACCCTCCTCTGGGCCCGGCCGTGTTTCGCTGCCAGTTCGCCCCGCGCTGGCGCCACCCGCCCGTTTTCTCCTCAGACCCCGCTGAGGGTCGCGCCTCTCCGCCTTTGGAGCCGGGTCTGGGCGGCCAGGCCGCTCTGGGCATGGGGGCCTCTGATCCGCGGGACCGAGCAAGCCCGGCCGCCCCCGCCCGCGCAGGGCCCGGGCCCGCCCCCGCGCGCCGGGGCCGCCCCACGGACGGTGGCCGGCAGGGGCCCGGCGGAGCGGGGACGGTGGCCGGCAAGGGCCCGGCCCAGAGTTTCCGAGCGCGTTTCCGGGAGCGCTGCGGGGCCACGGCTGCTGGGGGCCGGCGCTGGGTCCGGTGCGCCCCGCCCCGCCCCGCGCCCGGCGGCGATGGATTTCTCCAGGTTCCTGTCGGATGACTTCGAGGTGAAGAGCTGGGTGAACGCGGCCTTCCGGGCCGTGCAGCAGGAGGCCCCCGGCAAGGTGGACGCCCACGCCGCGACCCTGGTGATGAAGTTGCAGCTCTTCATTCAGGAGGTCAACAACGCCGTGGAGGGTGAGCAGGCGGTGGGGCCTGCCGCCGGGGTGCGGGCCGGGCCGGGGCCTGCGGGGGTGCGGGCCCCCTGGGGGAGCTGCTCCTTCGGTTAACCTGTTCTGCTGTGGCACGGACTCGTGTGCTTCTGTAGGCTCTGGCACCCGAAAGGTCTGTTCTAAAGGCTGAGAAACCGCTGCCCCTGCCGGGGTGGTGGTGGTGTTTAGATTGGACGTTAGAAAAAATTCCTTCCCCGCAAGGGCTGTCAAGCACTGGAAGGGGCTGCCCAGGGCAGGGGTCGAGTCCCCATCCCTGGGGGGATTTAAAAGCCGGGCAGCCGAGGTGCTTAGGGACAGGGGTTATAGAATCACAGAATCGTTTAGGTTGGAAAAGCCCTTTAAGCTCACCAAGCCCGTTACCCTAACCCTGTCCCTAAGACTAAACCCTGTCCCTAAGACATCCTTAGTAGTGGGATGGCAGGGTTAGGGTAACAGTTGGGCTTGATGATCTTAAATGGCTTTTCCAACCTAAACAATTCTATGATTCTGTGATAAAGTATATATTTAAATTTTAAAGGTACAACCAAATATTTGTTCTTTGGTCTTTTGTTGTTTGGTCTTTTTTAACTATTGAAGATTGTACGAGACTATTGAAAAACTCCTTCTCTCCTGCAAGAGTTCTCATGCCCTCCTCACAGTACCCTGTGGTGTTTCCATAGAAACCAGCCATCAGGCTCTCCAGAACATGCCCAGAGTTCTTCGGGAAGTGGAAGTCTTGAAGCAGGAGGCAACGTTCCTGAAGGAGCAAATGATCCTTGTTAAAGAAGATATCAAGAAATTTGAAGAAGATACAGCTCAGTCAATGCAGGTCGGTTCTTGTCTCACTTAATGTTTATCTGCAACTTATGAAATTCTAAAGTTCCCAGACTTGTTTGTATTAAACGATCTTGTGAACTCAAGATAGACAAAACCACTGGTTTTAATATTAATGGTAGAAAAGTGGGAATGACACACAGTAGTGCAGTCTGCATTTCCTGAGGAACAGCTGATCGTGTTTCGGTTTGCGGAGTTACCTGACTGGGGACACTGATTTCTGCCCAGATTCTGCCTGTTTGTTAGCTGGGGCAAGTAGCATTTTTCAGGCAAAGTGGATACTAGAAGTACAAATCGAGAATTCAAACTAACCTTTTGTTGTTTGACTCTGGAAGTTGATTTAACATCTCCAGCTCTTTCAGCCAACTCCTTCCTCGTCATAATGTGCATGATCTTTTCACACATTTTTTTTTTTTTTTAAATCCAAGCTAAACATAACTCCTGTAATATAAGCTCCTATGGCAGTCATCTTTTGTTTCAATGGGCAATATTTTGGGTGGTTTGGGTTTTTTTCAGGTCCTGGTAGAGATTGACCGAGTGAAATCTAGAATGCAGCTGGCCGCCGAGTCACTTCAGGAAGCAGACAAGTGGAGCACCTTAAGTGCAGACATTGAAGAGACTCTTAAAACACAGGTAGATACCCCGTTATTCTTCTTGGTCTTTGTGCCTTCAGCTTTCCAGGGAAACTGCATTTAAAAGTAGGTTTGTGAAGTGACTTTAAACCATGCGCCTGTTTGTAGAATGCCATTATGAAACAGGTATTAATGCTTTCGGAGGTCGTGTTCAGTAACCGTGTTGCCTTTCCCTGGTGGCAGGATGTGTCTGTGATTTCGGCCAAGCTAACAAGTATGCAGAGCAGCCTGGCTATGCTTGTGGATACGCCGGATTACTCGGAGAAGTGCGTGCATCTTGAAGCCCTGAAGAACCGACTGGAGGCCATGGCCAGCCCTCAGATTGTTGCTGCTTTTAATTCCCAGTCTGTAGGTCAGTAAGTCATTTACTGTCAGTGCAGAGTTTATTGTCTTTAAAAAGTAAAACGTTGTCTGGGTGGGGAGTTCATGTCCTTAAGGCTCCCAGTGCTGGGTTGTCTGCTTTCTCTGGTGGAGCCAGATGCCATGAAATTTGATGTGCTCTGCAGCTGCCTGCAGTCCAGTGCACCTTTGGTTTTCCTACAGTTTGGTGTATCTGTGGCTGCCATGGGAAATAAGGGAAATGTGAGCTGGTTTTACAGGCCATGTAGATATGTGAAATGGAGGTGCTGAGGCAGGGCTGCCCTGCTGTCATAGTTTAATTGTGCCATGGATGCTCTCCAAGTGGGAAATGGCTTTGCGTTATCATAGTGCTACTGGGCATTTCTGTTACCACCTGGTGTTGTAATCAAGAAGGAAATTTGGAAACATTCTGACTCCTGACTACCTTGTAAAAGTTGTTTTATAAACTCTCCTTTAGAAAATTTTACTTTTTGGATTGTTCTTTGTGCTCCTCCTTCCCCCTCCTACTGTCATAGCGCTTCTGAAAAATACTTGTTCTGGTTGTTGCCTCTCGTCTATGTGCACCGTGAGATCCCAGTGAAGGTCTGAGGCCGTGGAGCTTTTGCTGCTCAGCGCTCTGTGGAGTTCCTGCCTAGATAAAGGCAAGGTGCAGCAGTGCATGACTACAGACGGCTGGAGGAAGCAGAGGAGGGAAGAGGCTCTATGGGCTGCGCTTCCAACAAATGTGCTTAATCCTTTTCACAGATCTCTCTCTTTCTCTCTCCCATTTCCCTTCTGGCTTTTCTTCTTTGCACTGCCTCCTTTCTTCTTGGACTGTGCTCATCACCTTCACAGCAGGTCTCATGCCTTTTCTGCTGTTGCAGTGCATTGTCCTTTACATACAAAGGATGATGTTTTGGAGTATTTTCTCTGTTCAGGATGAGAGTAAATTGAGTATTTGTATGCTCTGTAAGTTCTTGACCAAAGAAAACATATAGGTGCAAGACAGCTGCTGTCAGCAAGGCTACTGGTACGAGGTCCTTTGCTTTTGCGTACTGTTCAGAGTAGTTCACTTGAAGCACTGTTTGCATTCTCTCCAATCTGTTCTGGGCATGTGGAGACGTGGGCTTTTTTTCCCATTGATGACAGTTTCTCTGTTTGCTGTGAAGTCATGTTTTTTTTCCTTAAGTCCAGCTCCTGTAAATGTAACACAGGTCCGTAAACACATCCCCAGAGAGTCTGTATGCTGTGACTTCCACACACAAAGAGCAGCTCAAGTTACTTAGCATTCTAGTTTTTCTGCCTTCTGTGTCCTGTTTGAAAAGCAAAGTCTCATTACTAATTTCTCTAACCCTAGATGTATTTTGTGGACAGAACTACAGTCATCCCCCTGCAGTACAGAACAGACTTTTGAGGAACCTGGATTTCGGAGCTTTGTGTGAGAGCTAACTGCGCCATTAGTCAGCCTCGAGGCGGCTGGCTTAGGTATTGGTTTGAGGACTGGTGAAAACCAAGCTGAGGGCTTTGTGAGGTGTGTTCTAGTTTTGTAGATAGCAGCTTGCTTTGGGAAAGTAATGATTTCCTTCTAGGAAGTGCTCTGGTTTGGTCTGTCTGTAAGACTAGATGCAGTTGTTGGTTAAGAAGTTAAATTTAAGAAGTTAAATTCATTCCTCGTGTCTGCTACCTGTTCTTGTTTGAGTGTGGGTTTAGGTGTTTCTGCTCCTATTTGAGAAGATAAGCAACCAAAAGGTGTCTTTCTCTATGGGCCATTGTGCGTACTCCCTTCAAAGAAGAATTCTCTTGCTCGGTTAGGCTGTCTCGCCCTCAGCCTTGAGACTGACTGTTAACTGCCTATTATCTTGTTTTGTTTAGATCAGGCAAAAACGTTTGTTAAAGTCTTCACCGAAATTGATCGGATGCCCCAGCTTCTTGCTTATTATTATAAATGTCACAAGGTAAGTATTCGATAACATTTTAATATGGAGGAATAAAAAATTGAGTTCTTGCTTGGGTAGGACTGTAGGGGGAGCTGCCACGTTGCATATTTTACCTTTCCTGTTTGAAGGAGGATGGGACCTGTTCTTTTCCATGTTTCATTCTGACTTCTCCTTCTGGCTCTTAACAGCTTTGGTTACTCCCTGTGTTTCAAGAGTAATTCTCCATTCAGGGCGTTGTGTCCTTTCCTGCAGCAGGCACAGGATACGTGTGTTCTGCTTGATTTGTGTGTGCCTTAGAGTTTTGCTTTGCTTTTCTTGCATGTGGCTATGTCAGCAATAACTTTATTGCTGCAACTTGCCAGCTGCTGACTTCTGTAAACTCTTTTCAGGTAAGATTAAAAGTTGGAATTCCAGACAGTTCTGTAGCCATAACCCGATCCTCAAATTTCTCTCATGACTGTGACTTTTGAGGATTAAGTTCAAGGCTAGGGCTTGCCAAGTATTTCAACTATTCTGTGGGGGTATCAGTTACAGTCTCATTTTATGAGTAAAATACCAATGTTAATTAAATCTTTGAATCAATGAAGAAGCCTCTAGCTTAATGCTGAAAGTCTTTTCCTTCTGTGGTGCTGAATTATAGCAAAATGTTATGTTGAAATTTGGAGAGAGGAGCAAGGGTGGGCATTGTGCTTTAGCAAAAGTGCTTTGCATGGGGAGTTCTTGGTTTGAAATAACAAAGGCTCAATCTGTGGACCATCAGTTCTCCTCTTAGCACGGTTCTTATTACCCCTGCAGGTGCAGCTGGTGGCAGTGTGGCAGGATCTTTGCCAAAGTGACTTAAGCTTAAATCGCCAATTGACTGAACTGTATGACACGCTCCTCGGGACCTGGCACTCTCAACTTCAGTGGGCAGCACAGGTGCAGTGACTGTTGAATATTGGTGCTGCGTACGGGAGAGGATGAGGCTGAGCGCACACTCCTCATTCGCGTAAAGCTCTGACCACTCTTTGAGTCATACTCTGTGCCTTATCAGTGCAAGGCAGGGCCTGCAACCTACTTTCTGTTTCTTGTCCAGCTCTTGCAGACAAGATTTGATTTCTGGTGTTCTACCGAAGCAAGGTTGCCGTGTTATTGGCATTAAAGCTGCTCTATCACTTTCATCTGTATCTTCAGTTAAATCTAATTTGTTGGTGTTGCAAATGTGTTCTGTTGCAAGACATTTGAAAAGCCTGAATTGCTTTATCGCTTGGCCTGGAGGAGGCCCTCAAGGTCATATTGGACTGACGGGATTCACTCTGTATGAGATATCTGAGGGCTTCTGCTATCACCCATTGGAGTATGTGTGCTTGTTTTTCCTGCCAAGAATAATGTAGGATCAAAAAAAGTTATTGTCCTTTACTGAAATGAAGAAATAAGCTCATATTGTTGAGCCTGTAGGAGTTTTTCATCCATGAAGGGTAAGAGATTCTTATCTTCATGCTACGAAGCCCAGTGCAAGCGCTAGGCCTGTACAGCAAAGGAGCTCGGTGTTTCCTTGAAATGTATTTTTTCTGCCTAATGATTCGATGTGAATTACAGGTCAGATGTCAGCTTACATTTTAGCAGATATTCTTTGGACTGGGGATTGTGAGAGAGAAACGACATGTGGGGCAAAGCTTGTGTCACTCCTGTGTTGCTTCTGCTTTCTGAAGAATTCCTGGACCTTTTTTATGCTGTTCAGTATCCACGGCGACCTTGCTGCAGGAGACTCACGGTGATCCCAGCTTTCAAAGCAAATGAGAGAGAATAGCTGGCAAAAAAGTCATGATCACAGGCTATGACACGTTTTATATTAGTGGAGTTGAGGGTGTTGCATATAAATATGTAAATAAAAGTTTTCAGCTGATTACAGTCTTTCTAGCCTTTCCAGTACTGACTTCTGCCTATCTGACCAGTGATTTGGCTTGTGGTACAGTACTATTGCTTCATGTTTTACCACTATGTGTGTTTTTTCCCAACACACCTGTGTAAACTGAGTGCTCTGTTTCCAAATGCCCTTTTCTGCCAGGTGGTTTTTTTAATTATTACAGTGCCTGTGTTCTGCTGAATTCAGTTTTCGACCTATACTTATCTTCTGGTTTCTTGGTTGCTGTATTCAAAGCACAGTTTCAACAGTAAAATATGTATTGACCTAGACTTTTGTAATCAGGCTGTTCTGCATGCTAGGTCAGTGAGGTTCTTGCAGTCTTAGCAGACTTCTTTTGGTTTTGTTTTGTTGTGTTTTTTTTTTTACCCCTTGTGAGGTTTTTCAAATTTGGTTTTGTTCCCTTTTGGTTGAGAGCTCATGTCATCTGAGGAATCTGTGATCTGTTAGTGCACAAAATGTTATCTTCTTGATCTGTATATTACTCTCTCTCACCAATAGGTAATTCTATATTAATTCTTTAATAGAAAGAGGCATGTGCCCAGCAGTTTTCTGTGCTGGGCGTGAAAAAGTACAAGTCAGGCTGCTGCTTTCTCTTCCAACTCTTTACTCCCTGGTTGTGGCAGCCTGCCTCTCTGCTGACAGCATTTGCAAACTTGACTGTTCTGCCTCTCCTGTCCCTCTGTTTCAGGAGCCCAGGTCTGTGTGGCAAGGGTGTGAGGGAGACTACAGTGGGCATGATTGCCCCTGGGAGGGAGTGCTGCTTCTGCCAGCACGTGTTCCAGAGGGCTGGAGAAGGTATCAGCCCCTGGATAGACAGTTTGGAGTGGGACAACCTGTCTTTGCTGAGACAGTGACATGTGGTTTGTATGTTGTGGGGCTCTCTCTGGAAGCTATCTGCTGCTACCTGTCGTGTTCCTCTGAGATAACGTGCTCTTCCTAATAGCTTTTCCGTTACCACAGGTTTTCAAGAACCCCCATGAAATTGTGACTGTGTTGTTGATTCAAACGCTGGGAGCATTGGTGCCTTCCATCCCTGTCTGCCTCAGCACTGCCATGGAGAGAACGGGCCAAGAAACCAAGCTGAATAAGCTTCTGGAGCTCTACGATGCCACCATCCACTTCACAAAAGGACTGGAAGTAGCAATGCTGCCAAACCTGAGTAAGGCTTTGTTCTTGTCATTTTGTTCTGTCAGTCAACTCTTTTGTAAAGTTCTGTTGAGGGATTTTGTTTAGTTTTACATGGCAGGAGGGATTATATCTTCTACAACATTGGCTGGTTTGGTGGCATTTGCACCTTTGTGTGTCTTACACTGAAGATATTGACACAATACTGCATGAGTTTACTGAAGCAGACCTGTTCTGAGCATGCTTGCTGTCTTGGGTAAATTATATTTAGCACTTTTCCTTTTACAAGCATTAGTATTTCTTCTGCCAAATGGATGAGGAAATGTTTCTAGGGAAGCTATCTGTAAAACCCATTGCAAAAGATCACAAAGCACAAAAGTCGAGGAGTTTCCTGGAATTAAATCACACCTTACTAAACAAGAGAAAACCTGCCTGAAAGCTGCATCCACTGAATTCTTAATTTTTATTTTGTAGTTTTTCTGTTGCTACTGGCTTATGTTTTAATCGAGCAAAAATGCAGGGCAAAATACTGAACCATTCGTAGTTTATTCCCTAGCAGCATCTTCAGCATTTGATTCAAAACCAAACCTGTGCTTTCCTTACCCTCTGTTTGTCATCTTATTTTGATCATGACTTGATGAATAATTCCCGCAAACCACTAAGTAGTGAGGTGCTGTGTTTACATAGGTTTATGCCTGACTTGAACTGTTGGCTATTTATAGTCCTTTATTAATCTGGTAGGGTCCCTTCAAAGAGCGGGTATGGGAAAATCCTAAATTAAAGCTAATGGAGCACTCCTAATGCTGTGTTTCCTGTGTTTGGTTCCTCATAACATTGTCTTGAGCTATTTAAACCCAGATTCTTACTTGATCATGTAAATTATGATTACTGGGCATTTTAGGGAGTATGACTGTCATTGTGTCTGTTTTTGTTGTCTTTGTGATTGTGTACTCTTGTCAGTCATTTTCTATCCTTGGCTTAGCTTAATCTGTGGCTCGTAATAGAAATGATGAAAAAGGACTTGGAAAATGATGTCAAATTCTAGAAGATGATGGAATAGGAAGACAGCTGCTGAACTGTTATTCGAGTGTGTTTAAAAAAAAAATTCTTTATTTCCATCTCTTTTGCTGTGGGGTAAGATGTTTTGGGAAGAGAAATATCTCAAGAATGGAAAGGCCAGGTGACTCAACAGAACAGGGTCAAACCAGTTCCTACGTATGTGAATGTGAGGGAAGGGTTCAGTTATGATTCATGGGATAATTCAGATTGGCAGGGACCTCGGGAGATGGTCTAGTCCAACCTCCTGTGCCGAGCAAGGTCCGCTAAGAGTTCAGACCGTGTTACTGACTGTGGATAGCCTGCTCCATTGCTGGTCTGTCCTTAGGGCGTAAAAGCTTCTTCTCATATCCAGGGTTCAAAGTAAATCTGGTTTGCTGCTAGTTTGAGTTTGGCGAAACTTCACCATAACAGCTAGTGTCCACTTCTGATGTGAGAAGTAATCATTTCGGCCTGGTTTTTGTTTGGGTTTGCTGCTCTCTGCTCAACAGAATGGCACTGGAATGCTGAGCTCATGGTTCATGTTCATGAACACCATGAAGTAGTAGTGCTATGTGAATTGAGTTAGTATTAATTATTTTAAGTACGAACCAGGCTTTCCGATAAATGAGGATTGCCCCTGTTTGAAGTTGTGGGAGTAATGTGTTTCACTTCTCAAATAGTTTCAATACTTTCCTTACACTGTAGGTTGGAATGTTTAATAGATTTTTGTCACCCAGGCTGTTTTGGAGCAGCGAGTGATAATTTTCTTGAGGCACTTGTTGAGGTAGAACATCTTGGTTTTAGGAAGCAGGTAGAGATAATAACCTTGTTTTCTAAAAAAATGAGGAAAAAAAAAAAATCTGTGTAGTTGAGACTTAAAGCCGTTGGGCAACATTCCAAGCCTGTGTAGGCAGCACGCTCTAATTGAAGAACTACTGCATGTTCTTCAGGGTTTTTAGTAGCATGTTCATCTATTTGTAGACTAAACATCTGATTCTTTGTAGAGGAGCAGAACCTGGTAAAAGTGACGGAACTGGTGGAAGCAGTGTATGGTCCATACAAGCCCTATCAACTTGAGTATGGAGACCTGGAAGAAGAAAATCTCCTCATTCAGATCAGTGCAGTGCCCTTGGTAATGTAGCAGTCTTTGTTCACAGGGAGAGGCTTGAAGCCTCTAATAAATACAAGGGTCTTTGCCGTAGCTATTGCTCTCTTTCCTCCTGTAATTTCTTGCTAAAATTTCCTGTTTGCAGTGTACTTTTATACTGTTAAGTAAATTTTGTTTAAGAAGTAAAGTTAATTTCAGCAGCACTGTCAGGACAGAGGTAACTCCTTTATTCTTCTCCTTCACCCAGTAATGGGCGCTGTGTGGATCTGCTGGAGGAAGACTTCACCAAGATATTACTATCAATCAAGAGCCTGCTTCAAGTTCAATAGAATTTATTAAGAACAGGGTCCAGGGGAGGAATGTCCTTCTTGTAGAAGGTTCCGTTGTTGCAGAACTGTTTTTCCTTGAAGACCTGGTAAATGTAGGATGTGGCAGCCTGACTTTCATTAACGGTCACTGTGCAGGAGGGTGGCAGCAACCAGCATTGCTCTCCCTGAAGTGTGTCACAAGATCAGAGGGTTGGAGAGAAAGATGGGTTACACAAGGTGTCTTTAATGCCTGGATGCTCACTGAAAGAAAAGTCAGGCTCAGCCTTGGTTTTGTTGTTATTTAGGAGCATTGGGAAGTAATTGACTGTGTCCAGGAACTGAACCATTCAGTAAGCAAGCTCTTCATTCTGGCTTCTGGAGCCATCGACAACTGCATTAAACTCACCGATGGACTGGGAGTGTGTGGGCTCCTTAGGGCCCTGAAAGCTCTGTTCACAAAGTAAGGTGCTTTTAGTTACACTGCTGTGTTTATCCTGAGGGTATTTGGTTTCTGGTCAAGGACTTTGTAGTTTACAAAGAATGGCTGAGAGCCAAAACTATCTGTAACTGTAATATGAATCACCGGATATCCCCTACTACCACTGCATTCAGGCAGTGACTATTTCTTAGGAGAAAAATGGAAGCTTGGAAGCTTTCTATTGCTAAATGGAAGACTTTTTCTCAGCTGTTTCCTATTCTGGTTGGACAGAATTTTCATTTTTAATTAATACTTTTGGAGGGGAAAAATGTTTCCCAAAACAGAGTAAGACAAAAACAAATTAGGCTGATGAAAGTAGAACTTGGTGAGGAAATGTGTACTTACTGGGACAAGTGACCGCACATTCAGAATCTACCTGTAAATGCAAGATGCCCTAGTGAATGAGATTCACTGTAAGTTCTTGTCTTAAAGTATCAGTGACAGCCTGCTATTTCAGTACTGATTGCCTCCTTATTCTTTCCTGATATCGAAAGAGCTGCTCACAAGGTATAAATCAAACTGTTACCTCGCTGCCCTGCGGGGAAGAGGAAAGTATACGTCTCTGATCTCATCTTCTTTATAGGCAATTACATAGCAGTGTGCATGCCTCCAGCTTATGGGAATTATTTAAAAAAGACAAAAAAGTGGGGGTGTGGAAAACAAAATGTTCTCCTTTTTATCCATGTTCTCCTCTGGGGAGTAGCTGAGAAAACAAATTCATGAGATGTTGTCGCTGTGTTCCTGGAGTAAGAGCCAAGTGATGTTGAAGTAGCAGTAGACTTATAAACTTTTACTGGTCTTCTCTGGGAGATGTGATTAGTGTAGTGGTAACAAAAATGTCTTACTCATACCTTCTCATGGGAGTGGAGAGTTCCTGGTAACCCATCTGCAACAGATTGAAGTAGCCACACGGTATATGTTACTCTGAGCTTCTCCCTGTCTTCTAGTGTGGGCTTGAGTGGGCTGTGGCTGATCAGTTCTTCACATACATGTATTTGGGCTGGAACAATAGTCTCTCCTCTGAACTCATTTTAATATTTCTGGTTCTTATTTGGCCCTTGTAGAGGACTGAATGAGCCAATCACAGGACATGCTGTTATGCAGCTCTCCAACCTATTCTGTTACGCTGGTGCTTATAGAATCACAGAATCTTTGAGGTTGGAAAAGCCCTTTAAGCTCACCAAGCCCAACCGTTCCCCTAACCCTGCCATCCCACCACTAAACCCTGGCCCTAAGCACCTCCTCTGCCCGGCTTTTAAATCCCCCCCCAGGGATGGGGACTCGACCCCTGCCCTGGGCAGCCCCTTCCAGGGCTTGACAGCCCTTGTGGGGAAGGAGTTTTTCCCTGCCCTGGCACAATTTGAGGCCGTTTCCCCTCAGCCCATCGCCTGTTCCCTGGGAGCAGAGCCCGACCCCCCGCGGCTCCCCCCTCCTGTCAGGCAGTTGTAGGGAGGGATAAGGGCTCCCCTCAGCCTCCTCTTCTCCAGGCTGAACACCCCCAGCTCCCCCAGCCGCTCCACATCAGCCTTGGGCTCCAGACCCTTCACCAAAGGGTCTCTTATCTCTTCTCCATTTCTCATTACAGGTATACATCTGACTTTACAAATACATTGCAGTCTATACGAAAGAAATGTAAACTGGATGATGTCCTATCTGATTCCCTTTTCCAGGAGGACTGGACTGCATTCCAAAACTCTGTCCGGTAAAGGGGATTTTTTGCCCAGCTCAGAATTGATTTTTGTATCAGAGTTGGAAGGGAATTATTTGGGTCCTTAGAGCAGAATGCAGGGCTATGCCCACTTAGCTGCAGTGCTGCTGGGACCATTAATGTTAGTGACTGGCTTTCAGGTTGCTGCTGGCACAGTAGGTGCTATGAGGCTCCCCACCCTGACTGGAGCAAGACTGCATGTCATATCGCTTGAAATAGCAGCAGCTCTTAGAATTTTTCCCAGTGACACTGAGCCGGCCTTGGCCATGATGACAAGAAGTAGCATGAGGATGAGGCTGTTGGGCAAAAAAAATTCGGTATGTTATCAAACAGATGCGGAGTTAATAGCAACTTAACTCTTGACAGATGTGTCCCCTGTGGGCTGTGGTTTGGTTATTGCATATTACTTGACACATCTCTGAGATGGGTTGTCTGGCAGGGGGGTCTGGCATTATCTGCCTCAAATCTCACAACATGTGTTTCTGTCTTGTTCTTTCCCAGGATAATTACTACTTGTGGTGAGCTCCTTCGTCAGTGTGGAGACTTTGAGCAGCAACTGGCCAACAGGTAAGCACTGCTGAACTTAATTCATGAGCTGTCAACATAGGTACCAAGTTGAAAGAAAACAACCCCCAAGGTGCTTTCTTTGCGTAGACCATGGAGGGAAAGCAGAGCCACTGTGATTTCCCCCCACTGCCCCTCCCCATGTTTTGAAATGTCGGAGGTGGGTCACAGACTGTTCCACTCGGTCACGTGCCCTGAGACAGTCACAAGAATCCTTTTTCTTGGATACCTGGCTGGGCATCAAACAGACTGCCAGATTGGGGTCAGGAAGGAATTTTCCACCAGATCAAATTGGCAAGATTCTCACCCCCCCGTGTGCCATGGGGCATGAATCATTTGCTGAAATGAATCTAGGTGTGCCTTAACTGATCGATTCCTTGTAACTTGAGGAGCGTCAAGCACAGGCAGCACGTAGATCTTTTGTTGCTTGTAAGCAGTGTGCTGTTCAGCCTCTTGCATGTTGAAATGCTTTAGTCTGACTTGAGCGCCTGCGCTTTGTACAGGACACAGTGGCCTGCAGTGCATGGGAGGCTGAGTTTGTTCCCTATTTCCTAGATGTTCTGAGAGCACAATCCTCTCTTTTTCATCTCAGTATTTGTGTGGTTTTTGAGTTGTGCAGTAGACATGAGAGTTGGCTGTAATTAGTGTCTGCCATCAATGAATACTCTCTCCCTTGAAGTACCAGAAAGGTAGTGTTGGTCCTTGGACCAACAGGAGAACAATAGTGCTGATTTGGGAGGATTTTGCTGGTGACTTTTATGTACTTGTTTTCAGGATTTTATCAACTGCTGGGAAGTATCTCTCAGACTCCTACAGCCCTTGTAGTTTTTCTGGCTTTCAAGATACCAGTTCTGCAGAAAAGAAGAGTTCTGTAAAGAATCCCTGGCAGGAATACAATTATCTTTTGAAGGAGAATCCATCTGAGTATGCCAGCCTCATGGAAACGCTTTACACTCTAAAGGTAGCTTTGGTGCCTGGGACAGCCTCCCGCTATCACAGGATGCTGTTGGGCTCACGTTTGGTAGATGAGACCTGGATTCCCCCTACAGCCTGATTACTTTTAATCCTGAGCTGCGGCCTTTTGATGGGCTATGTTCCAAGTCTTCCACAGAGACACTGATTGATCTGCTGAGAGATGAAATGTCCAAACCCAGAAAGTCTGGACTCATTCTACTTCTCCTCAGATCCTGGCTGTGTTTTGTGAATGTGTCCTTATTAGTGCAGGTGAGGGAGACTTTGGCGAAGGAAGCATTGGGAAGATTGTATTGGAGCCATCTCAAATTTTGGAGCCCCCATACTGGCTTCTCAAGACTTTCTCTGCCACTTACATTCTTCTGCCATATCCATTCTAAAATATAATTCTGCAAGATCATTCATGCATGCCTCTGTGAACAGGGTAGAATGACTCCAGTTATCTTCTTGTGGATCTAAGTTATGTTTGCCATTGTGGGTCACATGTAGTAGTGAAGTCAAGGTTATGAGTTCTGTCTCTTGTTTCCTCAAAATGTTTTGATTTTTTTTTTGCACTTAATTTAACTGCAACTTGTGCAGCTCTGCCTTCAGTGTCATATGTTTGACTTTAAACCTTTGCTAAATAGTCAAGTTCCATAGGTACCCTTCACATAAAGCTTTTGCTTAATTCCACGCAGGGAATCAGTTCGTTGTGCCCATTGAGTGAAAGGCATTCTTGACATCTTCTCTGCAAGTTGCTCAGCATCTAGCCTGTGCTGGTGCCTGGCAGGGCTGGAATGTGATGCTTATCCTTTGTACTGCATTTCAAGGAGCAGTGTGCAGTTCCTGTCTTGGATAACTGGTTGGAATAGGGCATCCCAAAGAAACAAGCTGTGCCATTGCAGAGGAAAGCTCTTTTGTATTAGGATGACCCAGTGAAGACCTCTTTAAGAATGTTAACACAGCTTCTCTGGTCAGTTTAATGACTTCTGGATGTAAATATTTTTCCGTGTCTCTGTGTGTTAGGAAAAAGGTACGAGTAACCACAACCTGTTGTCTTCATCTCGATCTGCCCTAAGCCGCCTCAACCAGCTGGCACACCACTTGGCTTTTGATTCTGTTTTTCTTCGCATCAAACAACAACTCTTACTCGTTCCAAAGATGGAGGTGAGTAATGGGTACATTGACCTGATCTGAACTGGCAAGGTTTACCTGTGGGATTAGGGACAAGGTTTAGTGGTGGGATGGCAGGGCTAGGGTAACGGTTGGACTTGGTGATCTTAAAGGGCTTTTCCGACCTAAACGATTCTGTGATCCCTTAGGGTGGAGTACAGCTCAGTGTTGCTTACCTTTCTCCTTTACAGACTGTTTCCCTCTGGTATCACATTTCTTCTATGAGCTACAGTCAGTGTAAGAGTTTACCTCCCTTCATCCACAGCATTCACAACAGCCTGCTATGTTTGCAAGCTCTGATGTTTGCTTGAGAAGTTGCTTTTTGAACTTGTGTGAGTGTGTATTTTCCACAGGGAGGTGTGTAGAAAGGGTTGTGTGTGTTTTGGGCCCGAGGGAGGACAAGCGCAACAGTTTTCTCACAATCTGTATTCTGCTTTCTAGAAGTCCTTGGGTAGTCACAGTTCATGTCTCTGGGTGACCCCCTCCTAGAATACCGATAGACTACCGACAGACCGCTACAGAAAGTCTTAG
Organism: Butorides virescens; assembly: GCA_017310255.1. Lineage (NCBI taxonomy): Eukaryota > Metazoa > Chordata > Aves > Pelecaniformes > Ardeidae > Butorides > Butorides virescens. The sequence continues at coordinate 31,679 of JADKXX010028469.1, forward strand.
ATTCTTTCTGCACTTCTTGCCTTACAGGGTTGGAATTCCGGTGGCATTGGTGAGACCCTGACAGATGACCTGCCAAACTTCAGCCTGACTCCTCTGGAATATATCAGCAATGTAAGAGCATGCAAGGGTACTTGCTGGAAGGCCCAGTGGTGGGGGAATATCTTCTGTGTTTCCCCAATTTTTTGTAGTATTTGTTAAAATTGTTATATGATGGTGATAGATGCTCTAAGTGGTCTAGCCCTCATCAGTTGGGTTGTGCCATTCTTTGTAGCTTTTATGAAATCCCTGTCAAATTCTGGAGTAGCAAAAGAAAATAAGCAGCACAAGGAGAGGTTCTTCTCCATTGAACTGCGCCATTTACAGTGTTAGCTCTTGTAATGGGGTGGGAAATGCCAACTTCTGTCTGTAGCATATCTTCACAGTGCAGCCCATGTAGCCTAGAAGTTCCTGCAATGTGTGCTGGAGTGGTTTAATCATACTATGAAGTTAAAAACGTCTTGAGCTCTTACCTTTCTAATCCCCGTGTGACTCCCTGGTTTCTCTTTCTGATGGAATAACAAAGAAACCTTTCTGGCAGCGGGGCGTCTGAGTGGACAAGGAGGGCGAGTTGCTCGTTCCTTCTGACTGGGAGCTCTGCGGTTTGGTGCTGCTGAGCAGTGTTCAGATTGCTCTCCCATTCTCCTGGTTGGTGTTTCAAGTTGCTGCCGAATTTGCAGTTCAGATATTAATGTGAGCTGCTATTATTATCTCAATACAAAGTATAATTTGATAAGCGAGTTTTTAATGTTACTATCATTCTGTGCATCACATGGTGTCCTTTTCAAGGACAGGCTGCAATCAAAAGCTTTTAATATTTTGGTTTCCTCTGGCTTATGGCCTATAGGCTGTTATACTCTGCTTTTCAAGCTTAAAAAAATGTATAGAAATGGGTAGTCAGTCAATTTGTGGGATAATTTGTCATGGGTAGTTTGAATTTAGCTATCTGAGAGACTTTTTTATGAGGTTCAGAAAGCTCATGAGCAGTGTATCAGGTACAACTTCAAGGAAAGGTTGCTACTGAATGTCTAAGTAGCTTCCTAATTAACACAGTTAACTGGGAGTGACTTGTGTGGTTGGTAAGAGGCTGAATATGCTCCCCTGCCACTTTAATTGAAAGTTAAAACTGAGATGCATATGGTTGTTACTTGATTCTGTGAGGAATCAAAGGATGTTTCTTCCCATCCAAGGCAAAGAGGAACTTCAGAAAACTTCAGATACAAAGCGTTTGTTTTCTGACATCTTCTCAGCTCTACCCTTTATCCTGCTGCTGAGTGATAGGTGGGCCAAGACTGAGCCACAGCTTTGTCTTGAGTAGTCTTGAAATAACACTACTGCATTGTGCAGTAAAATTGAAAATTAAAAAATTAAAGTAGAGTTTAGAAACTAATTGATGTGGTGTAGGTGCTATGTGTGAAAAGGCAGGGGATGTGAGCTCAGGAAAAAGCTGTTAATGAACATGCTTCCTAATGGGGAGGCAGAGTTCTCTGGACTGTATCTGCACCTAGGAAGGTTCTCTGTAGCAGCAAATAACCACTTTATAAACAGGGCAATGTTTGTTGTATGCCTGGAGTTATGTAGCTTATGCATGTGAATTTGTGAGCATGGTCTCTGTTTGGGAGTGAGACGTTTCTGTAATTCATGATTATGTCACTTGAATCCATGTTTTCACTTCTGTGACTTTGGTTCAGTCTCTTAGATTCTGCTCTAGAAAACAAATTGCTGGGAACACTCCAGAGATGAGAGATTTGCCTGGAGTAACAGTTCTGTGTACAGGTTTTTCTTAACATGATTGTTTCAACGACTGGTTCTCTGACCTTGTAAAAAATTACTTATTGTGCCAAGTGTAATGATGAGCAAGAGCAGATTTGTTTCTGAGCAAATGTAGGTTAGTGAGTTGCCATCAAGCTCTGCTTTCTGCTTGCAGGTGTGGATTACTGCAGTTGACTTTTTTCTCTATCAAAGTACTTGCTTCACAATTGTTCAGTGACTCAGCTCTTTGTGATTTTATTCTAGATTGGGCAATATATTATGTCGCTTCCTCTCCACCTTGAGCCTTTTGTCACTCAAGAGGATTCTGCTTTGGAACTGGCATTGCATGCTGGAAAACTGCCTTACCCCCCAGAACAAGGTAGGGTGAAACAAAAGACCTGAAGTGTCTGGGGGAAAGCTTTCACATTTTGACATTACGTGATGTGATGTGTTATGGTAACAAAGCTGTTTGAGATCCATTTCCTAGTGTCTAGTCATGCTGTTTCTTCCAAGAGTCTCTTGGCAATATGCAGGAGGAGCAAGCCCCTAAATAAGGAGTAAAACTTCTTCAGCTTGGCCTGTTTAAGTTTAGTGTTCATTAGAAGTGAGATTTGGGTGCAGGGTCTGAAGTATTACTGTTTCAGAGTCGGAGCAGTATTTAATACCCTAGGTGCAGGGAGTGAGCAGGAGGTACCTGGGGTCAGTTCCCAAACTATGAAGGGAACCATTGAACCATCTAGCCTGAAAAACTGATCAAGATAGCTTTCGTGGCTTCTGCTCCTTATCAGCCTGTCCACTGGAGTACAGTTCGCTGAGCAGCTTGGACTATCTAACAGCTTGCTGAAGGGGAAGTCTTGCTCCAGCTTTGCACTCCTGCCCTCTCCTTTGTGCTGGTGCCACAGTGGGGCCATTTCCATTCATTAACTCCACAGAGAAGTATTTAGTTTTCTGTTTTTCTGGCTTAGTTTATCTCAAAAATGTGCCAATAAAGTGATTTAAATCAACTTCCAAAGAGGTCTACTATACAGCAGAGCTGGCAGGAGCAGCACAGCAAGGAATAGGTAAAGAGGAAGCTTGTGACCATGTTTAGGAGCAGTGAGTTCTTAGTTTGGCCAACCCTCTGGTGTAATGTCCTCATCTGCTGAAGAAAACAACCCTGCATCGGTGACCATGCAGCATATTCTCACCCCTAGACAGTATCTAAGCTGGGATTCTTGCAACCGCTGCTGCCAGGAACCAACCTGGTATGAAGCTTCCAGCTTCAGACCCTTGTGAAATCTGGGGAGAATGTCCTGTAAGCTTAATTTCACACTAATCACTTGTGGTATAAAATACGCAGTCCTCTATGGCCTTGCTGAGAAGCACAGCCTCTTAATTTGTTGCTAGAAAAAGAGGAGCGCATGAGCTCCTTTCTTCAAGAATAGGTTACTCGGTCTCGAGCACGGCAGTAATGCTGTTTACCTGTAGCTTTTTCCCCTGCCTCTTTTTCTCTGTAAATCCAGGAAAAACTCCTCTTGCCCTGTGTGACATGCTACCCTGTGCCCATCTGTGACAAAGGTCCAAACCTAGCCCACGATCACTGTTCTGCCTCCCGTCTTGGTTTGGACAGGTTTTGCATCTTTGGGAATTTCTTCCCTTAGTGGTCCAACCACGTGTTCTCATCTCCGTAGTCAGGTTCTTGCTCAGTAAGGACACAATTCTGGAATGGTGACCGCTTCATTTAAATTCTTTTTTTATCCTATATTAATTCCAGCTGAAAAATCATTAGTGCTCCACTGCTGCTTCCAGTGCCACCTGAGTATTTAGCGATTAGATACCGGCCACAAGGATTAATCCCCCAGTGCTGAAGGAAGTGCAGTGGGTGTTGTGGGTGGCTGCTGTCTGAGGCAGCTGCAGTCCACCTTCCTCTTCAAAACTTCCTTGTTGGAATGCACGAGGAGTTCTTTCTGCGTGTCTTAATTTCTTACAGCAAGCTGAGTTTTGGCTTGTGTTCATTCTTCCGATGGCTGTCCTTACCTCTTGTGTTGTTAATCCTGCGGCAGTTAACAGTAGCTACATAACGCTTCCCAGCAGGTTGGCAGCACACCGTGGTTTGCTGTGGTTAAGCTCTTCTCAGTGTTTATTTCCACTGACAATCAAGGAAGCATGGAGCTTGGTATTTTTAGTCTTCCTGTAGCCTTCTGAGAATATGCTCTTCAGTTCAGGTTTTTGCATTCCTTGTTTTGTATCTGAAAGTATTTACGATTTTAGCAGTTCATTAACTTTCAAAACACTGATGAACACAGAATGAATTCCTTTAGGGCTTGAAAAAAACCTGTGACTCCTTGTCATTGCAGTAGTTTGTAAACTAGTCCTGGAAGGTGATCCTGTAGAATATGCCAGGCAGTGCCCCCAGTCATCTGTCAGCCCTTTGGAATTGAGTTACCTGGGGAAGTAATAGAGGGAAGCAAAGTGCTTTGGGTCCCGAGCTATACCTTTCAGTGTTGTATAGTATCAGGGAGGATATGTAACTGCTTTGACTACTCCCAAAACAGCTGATAAACTCTGAATCCTAGTGGGTACCTTAATGTCTCGTTGAAGAAACAGTTAACCATTTATGAATTACATTATTATTTTATTATTATATTATTATTTGATGTTATAAAACCAGCAAATGCAAGTGATTGAGACTGCTGACAGCTAATAAGAATTTTCTGTCCAGGAGATGAATTACCTGAGCTGGACAACATGGCTGACTACTGGCTGGGCTCCATCGCCAGAGCTACGATGCAAACTTACTGCGAAGTCATCCTGCAAATACCAGAGCTCACAGTACATTCCACAAAGCAGCTTGCTACAGACATCGGTAAGCTCGGTGCAGACATTGTCCTGAGAGCTGTTGCTGTAACACGTGGGCTGCTCTGTCCTTACGTTAGGTTTGAAGAAACTGCAGTGTGGCTTTCGCCTTTAATCATGAGCACGTGGATCTGATACAGTAGCCCGCACGGTGGAGTGGTTCACAGCTTCTTCTGCAAAGTGTTCTGTCACATTCCCCTTCAAGGGAAGGGTGATGTTCTGGTAGCTACTCCCACCTCTTCACTGCTTTGTGCTTCTGACTGGGAAGTCAGAGTCCTTCTGAACTGAGAGGATTCCCTTACAAGCCAGTCTTAGCAAGAAAGGTCTGTATGTAATCTTGTCAAGCGCTCTTTCCCTTCTCAGCAAAGTGCTGTGTACTGCCAGTATAGGCCATATAGGGGGTACATGGCATGTGCCAAGCCTGTTGGGAAGCACTCCACTGGATTATGAAGGGGGCAGCTGGTTGATTTCTTTCATCCACTTGATAGCTGAATTAGGGAAGATCAGCTAAAGGCCTTCTAAAAGTTGTTGTGGAGCACTTGACCAGCATCCTTTTCTACAGAACCGATAGGATCAGCTCCCCTGCCGTGGTTAATGTACCGCCCTGCTGCTCTGAAGGTGCCACATGACTAAAGTTACTTTCAACATGGAGAAATTTTCAGCAGCCAAGTGGGACATAGCTGGCATAGTTGTTCATCTCTGCCTTCTCCCATGCCATGCAGAGTGACTGAGGGAGGACTGATGGAAGGTGTCGGGGAAGGCATTTCTGCAGGATATGGAGGAGATGGGGTTTTCTTATCCGAAGCTGATGAAAGTGCCTCCTCGAGACCACTACAGCTATAGTAAACTCAAGCTAGTCCTTTCTGTGCTGTAAATCATGGATGCTGATTTCCCCATGGCCAAGCTCAAAAATAAGGTTACAGACAGTATTTCCTCAGCTCACCTGAAAGTGTGCTTGAAAGCCAGTGAACTCGGCCTGAATCTCTTTTTTTTTTTTTTTGGCATTGCTTAAAAACAAGCCAGTGGATTAGAGGCTGGTTGCTCGGCATTCTCCCTGCCATCCTTAATTCCCCAGCTGACTTCAAATCAGTGAGCTGGAACTCCCTCCTGCCTCAGCAGCCATTCACCTCTGCAGAACTCCCCGGCTTTGCTGCAAGCTCTTTGCCTTTGAAAGTGCAATTGTGATCCTTTATCTGTGACCGCGGCGACTGACAACCTTGAGGGTGTTGTGTGCAGATACTGAAACGTGGCAGAATGCATCTCAGTCTTCTGAACAGAACAGACAGTTGTCTAAACTGGTGTACAGGAAGCCAAAAATACGCACCGGTCAGTACAGTTAGAATGGCATCCTGGTTTGTATCAGGAATGGTGTGGCCAGCCAGAGCAGGGCAGGGATCATGCCCCTGTCCTGGGCACTGGTGCAGCTGCCCCTCAAATGCTGTATTCGGTGTTGGGCCCCTCACTACAAGAAAGACATTGCATTGCTGGAGCATGTCCAGAGGAGAGCAACAAGGCTGGGGAGGGGTCTGGAGCACAAGTCTTACAAGGTGCAGCTGAGGGAGCTGGGGTTGTTTAGTCTGGAGAAGAGGAGGCTGAGGGAAGACCTTATCGCTCCCTACAACTGCCTGAAAGGAGGCTGTAGTGAGGTGGGGGTCGGCCTCTTCTCCCTGGTAATGGACGATAGGATGAGGGGAAATGGTCTGAAGTTGTGCCAGAGGAGGTTTAGGTTGAACATTAGGAAAAATTTCTTCACAGAAAGAGCTGTCAAGCACTGGAAGGGGCTGCCCAGGGCAGGGGTCGAGTCCCCATCCCTGGGGGTATTTAAAAGCCAGGCAGCTGAGGTGCTTAAGGACAGGGTTTAGTGGTGGGATGGCAGGGTTAGGGGAATGGTTGGGCTTGGTGATCTTCAAGGGCTTTTCCAACCTCAATGATTCTGATTCCAAACACACCGCCATTTTCTGTGCGTTTGAGCTGTCGATGCCAGGATTCTAGCTGTCGTGAGGACTGAAGTATAACTTCTCATTTGCACGGTGTCTGTTGCCTGTTCAAATGCATGTTTATCCTTGCTCTTACAGATTATCTAATAAACGTTATGGATGCCCTCGGCCTTCAGCCATCAAGAACACTGCAAAGTATTTTAACTCTGTTGAAGGCAAAACCAGAGGACTACCGGCAAGCTGCAAAAAGTGCGCCCCGCAGAATGGCCAGCAGCATCGCCGCAATGCGAGGCCTGGAGTGTTAGCGGTAATGTCCCTGCTGCTGGACGCTCTTCAGGGGCTGAACTGATTGGGTTGGGTTTATTTCCCTATAAACTTTGCAAGGACAGTGAAAATTGTCTCTGGTGATTAGGGGAATTTATTTCTGAATAACTTCTAATGAATGTCTTTGACTAGGAAAAGCTCGTTCCATTTTTCCATCTCTAGAAAAAAGTAAAGATGTCCTACAGCCAAATTTGCTAAAAGCTGTCTCGATGACCTTGAGTAGGCTGAGCAGTGCTGGCTTCTAACTAGAAATGTTCTGCTGGTTGCTGGAGACTTCATGCTTCGCAGCAGCGAGATGACTGGCTTTTTCAGAAAATTTAATCAATTCTGAATCTAAAATTATGGGGTAGGGTAGGTACAACAGAGATCGACTGATTGGAAGCTCTTCTACCTGTAGGCAATCGTCATTGCCCAAGTCTGTTATTATTCACGAAGTCAAGAAGACAGTCTCATCAATTAGTAGATGAGGCATGATGAAGCTCAACCCTGAGAATAAAACCAGTTTTGTAGGGTGCTCCTTCAGTGATTAATGTATTCTGCTGAAAGCAATGATGTTTATAAGAAATGTAAGGAAAGCGTCATTTTCTTGTAAAAATTATTAAAGCTTGGTCTATAGATCTTTAAAAAAAAAAAAACTCCTCCAGCCTAAGGTACTTCCAACACTCCCACAGCTTTTTTTTCTTAGGAGGAAACTGGACAGAACACAAAGAGAGAGGGCCCAAAACTGGAATGCCAGCCATGTGAGCCTGCTGGATAGAAACTCACGTGCGAACTCCTCTCTTTTGGAGGGGAAAAGCACCTTTCTTCCCCTTAGCTGTATCTACTTCTGCAGTTTTCTCCTTTTCTTCACCACCACGTGCCTCAGGGGAATAATGCTTTCCCCAGTGTCCGCGTTCTTGCCTCCTCTTCCCTTAACTTGGTTCAGGCAGCTCTAATCAGTGTTTAGCCTGATCCTCAAATCTTTCCGCTGTCTTTGCTTTTGACTGGTTTTCCCCTGGCAGCCTCTGCCTTCCGGGCAGCTGCCCTTTCCCGTGCCAGCCTTGCTGCCTTTGTGGCCTCCTTTTGGGGCTCGTTGGTCTGATGTGTTCTGCCCTCCGTCACTGTGTGCCTCACTGCCATGCCTGCCAAATCTGCCTCTTTCCAAGGCGGCCCCACACCTTTTTTTGTCGCACCAACATCTTGTCCGTGTCGTATAGAACGTGGGTAACATGCCAATACAGGCTTATATTTTACCAGCGATAGATTTTTATTTTTTTTTTTAGTTAAATTGGATTAATTTGCTGTTCTCAGCTGGACTTTGCTGATGTTTTACTGCCAAAACTGCAGTTGGGGAAGGTGAGGAGAGCAGAGGTGCTTTATAAAGAATTTTTGGGTTTCACTAATTTTGGCACCTAAAAAAATTTCAGAGCAGGGAAGGACAATATGTTTTCTGGAATTTGTTTTTCTTCACAAGGTTTTCAGTTAGGTCTATGAAGTCTATTAAAAAATCCCCAAATGAAGGGGAAATGTGGTACTATACTGAGTTGGAACTTCTCAGGTGTCTTGCTTGGCTGCAACGTGTGAAGCCTTGCCCCTGGAGAGCTCTGTGCCCGCTCCCGTGCAGTGCTCGGCTGCATCTGCCAGCGGCTGCACTGCGGCACCAGCAAGGAGCAACCCCTTTGGGCATGAACACTTATCTGCAATCAGTCCGTCTGGGGGAGAGAGCCAAGCTGGTAAAGAGCCGAAGTCAAATAGCTGAGACACTTTCCGCTTTTATTAGTTGTCAGATGCCCTCTATAAACCAGCAGGAACTGGAAGAGTAAACTGTCCGTGTCCTGCCAAAGAACATGCCATTCCGATTTACCCTTGGTGTGAGATGGATGAGTCTTGCTGCTTGTACCTCTCCCATCCTTCTGCCTTGCCCTCTAGGTGAGGATTTTTGAGGCTGTTCTTTGCCTACTGCTACTGCATTTCGCCGGGCGGGTGGCCCTGGGCAGGCACCCGGCTGGGGCTGAAGGTGCGAGGAGCTGGAAGGTGCAGCCTGCGCAGCCTGGGACCTGCTGCCGCCTCCTCTGCTCCTTCCAGCCCCGCGGCAGCAGATGCTGGAGCCCACCCCGGGACGCCAGCAGCCTTTCAAAGTGCCCTGGAGAGGGCTGGCCTGGGAACACAGCTCTGCCTCCCCCCTCTCTCTGCAGCCGCCTCATTGCAGCGAGCTCCTCACGGGTTCTGCTATTTCATCAGCACAGGAGCAGGCTCGGGGTGGTTGTTTTGCCCTGCGGAAAAGCATCTGATGTCTCTGCAGTATCTTTACATTTGAATAGCTATTTGGGTTCCCACGCGACCAGACTTATTGGTAGTGACGTTGACAGTGGTGTCTGTTGGTGAGAGCGTGGGAATAGGTGCCCAGGTTTTTGTTCTCCACTTTCCTGGTGTTTTAAGCAAATTGCTCTGTTGTGTCTTTTGCAGGGAGCGGTGTTTTTTCACTGTCACAAAATTGTTTGGAGGCCTTTGTCAAGTGTTGCCTTGCATGCGTATGCTGAACGCTGAATCGGGGGGGGGAGGGTCTCGGGTGCTTGTTTCTGACTCAGCCACCACAGGGGATGAAGCGCTACCACTTTGCAGGGACTCTCCTTGTTGGTGAAGGAGGCTGTACTGTGGGTTATGGTGTTCGGGGAGGGAAGCATCCCTTTAGGGGGAAGGGAAGTGAGGAGTCGGGCGGGAAAAGTCCAGGACAATTTGTAAGAGCTAGACTCCTCTGTCTTTACAAGCGTCCTGACTGCCTTTCGTCTGCCCCATGACGGCTCTGGTTGGTTTTACGTGCTTGCTGAGCTCCTGCTGTACCCAGGGTTAGAAGGTTTCCTTCAGGAGCAGCCGTGCTTGGGGGCTGTTGGTTGCTCGCTCTTGCAAACGAGCACCAGCTGACTGATGAGGGCCTGGGGGTGGCGTGTGGACTTGCTGAGAAGGTGCTCCCTGAATCTGTATTTTTATTCCTCATATCTTTTATTTGAGGTCTTCTCTTGCTGCAGATGACTGTCAATTATCCCTTTTTTTCCCCTCTTTGTCCCAATTAAGATCTGAGGCGGGTATGTTGCTCACCAGCCCAGAAAGGCCGAGTTGATGGGTTCTGTGTGCTGAGTCCTCACTTAATCGTTCCAATTCATAAGGAATCTGGTGCTTTGAAGGATGAAGGTGTCATCTCCTTCTCCCAGTGTAATTTATCTAGCAAGACTATTGTTTGCTTCATATATAAAAGATAATCCTGTGTTGTTTCCGAGGCAAAACTTCTTCTGGAGGAATCGTTCCAGATGCTAGAAAGCCTGTGAAACACTGCTTGGTGGAACGAGTGGGAAGTTCTGCACATGAAACTGCTCTGCCAAGCGGCATGTCATCAGCTTCTAAACAACCTCCTTAGCTCCTGATTTTCAAGCGGTGGCAATGAAAACAAACACAGCCTCCAGCTCAGGAGGTCCATGAACCGCGGGCTGCCAGGAGAGCGACCCAGAGGAAGGGCTGTTCCACGTGTGCCCCAGGTGCAGGCTTTAACCTGTGCATCGATATCTGGGCACCGTCAGAATCAAAAGCCTTGGCCAGGTGGGCTGCTGAAGCACTGAGAAGCAGTGGTGAAACCTTTGCATGGTTTCTGAATCGGCTCTAGTGTCTGGCTTTGGAGGATTTGTTAACTTACCCGTTCTTGAGCATCTGCACACGTTGAGCGAGAGGGGAGAACAGTGGGATGCCAGTCACTGAGCTGGAGCCCAGGGGGACGCTAAGGAGCACACCGCGGGCACACACCAGGCTCTCCCGCTGCTCCCCTCTCTCTCCCAACATCAGAGAACACAAACAGGCAGAGGATGTGATTTCCAAAGCTGAATGGCTCCCGTGTACAGAAAACTGCTTGCCCATGGCAGCTGCTTCTGCCACTGCTTGGTATCACAACCGGCGTGTTTGCTTGTAGCTCTGGCTCCTGGGGTGGTTTCAGACTGTCGCCTCAGGTTCCCTGGTCCTGCTTTTGATGGTTGTCAGCACCCAGACCCACCACTTCCACTGCTGCCGGGGGGGGGATGGAGAGACCCTCGGTGCGCTCTGCCCCGGCAGCTCTGCACCGCAGCGCCGCGCGCTCAGGGAGCTGCAAGTGGGGAAGGAGCACGGACCCCCTCGCCACCACGGCTGCCCCCACCACCCCGCGCTCGTGCCACGCTGGGCGCCGTGCCCAGAACATTGTGTTCCCAGGCGCGTGATTTAACCGCACGATCGTGTTTCCACTTGAAGTTTTGCAAAAGTACTTCAGTAAGGCAGGTCCTGGGGGGTTGTGATGGGCTCCTGGGAAAGTGGAGGGCCAGCACCAGCTGGGGGCCGGGTGAGCTTGCTGCCTGGGACCACCAAGCCCCCCGGCCACCCTCATGCTGGGGCGAGCACAGCACCTCCCTTCTTGCAAATTGTGGCCATTGGCCTCTTACCAGCGCTGAGCTGCACCCGCTGCCAACAGGAAACTTAAAGGCAACTTTTAAATTCATTTATTTATTGCCAAGAGTGGTACTGTTAAATGGCCTGGCACTTCCTCCCCACACCTGAGCCCTTGTGGAGGCTGGAGTATTTATCTCCAGCACACATTAACAGCCATGCCCACCCGTGGGGCGAGCGTTAGCAAACCCTGAGCAGCAAACGCAGAGAGCACCCACAGGCTCCAGAAGCAAAGGGAAGATTTTATTTCACTCTGTTTCTGTTGTAGTTGTTTAGGGGTGGAAATACCGCGACCTCAGACGTCGAAAGTCGCTTGGGTTGCAACCCCAGGGTCTGACCTGTGGCACGTGCCCTGCCACATCTCCGCATTCAGTGGTCCACGGCTGCGCATCCACTGCCAGGACATCCTGGCCTCTCCCGCAGCCCCACCTCGGACCCCGGCGCAGCCCTTCCCAGCCACCCGTGTCCCACCCTTCTCGCTAGGAATTGCTTCCCACCTGCGTCTTAAATGGTGACTTAGCGATTACATGGCAATGCTGGTGTATACAAGCTCTACGTACAAAAGCCAGAGCCCGGCACCAACTCTATGAGATTTATTACAGGGTTTATTAGACAGAGCGTCTTCACAGTCAACACTTTTAAGCTGGGGAGGGGAGGACGGCCGGGGCTTTTTGTTCCTTCCTAATTTTCGATAGAGTAGAAGATTGCTCAGCAAGACTTTGCGTGAGCACGGCGATGGCAGCCTGCCGGCGGTGGCCAACGGGAGGTGATGGGGCATGCTGCTCACTCGGTTTCCACGTCGCTGTCGGGACTGAGGACATCGAGGGGCTGGACACGCAGCGAGTCGTAGTTGGGCGGGGGGGTGCCGGGCTCAGGGGGCAGCACCTCGTCCCCGGGCAGGGCACCCGCGTCCTCGTGCTGGAAGCCCAGGTTGGTGTGAGCCTCCACCAGCTCCGAGACCGTTGGGGGCGCATCTGGGTACCGTGCCTGGACCCGCTTCTGCTTCAGGCCTTTGCACCAGCTGATCACATTAATGATGGTGATCCACAGCGAGTCGATGATGATTTCCCCGAACTCGATGAGGCACAGCACCGAGCCTCCCATCCAGAACCCGAACTGACCTCCCAGGCTCGACAGCAGCCAAACAATCTGTGGGGAGGAGAGCAGAGTGAGCCGAGGTGGGGGACCCTGGTCTCCGATCAGCCCCTGCCCATCACCCTGTGTGCCGGTGCCGAGCTGGGTGATGTTGCTGTCGCTGGGACCTGCCCGCCGAGTCCCTCTCCTTGTGGGTGCTGCCCTGTGGGGCCTCAGTCACCTACCCTGCACTGGCGACAGGAGGGGGAGGTGGAGGGGAAGAATGAACTGGGGGCTGCCAGCCGGCTGGTGGAGGCAGCTTTGTCCATGCCATTGCCATGGGTGTGTGAAGCAGCAGCACCGGGGACTCGGCAGACTCCTGCTGAGGAGCATCTCCGGCCGGGGCTGCTCAGCCCCGAGGTGCTGAGCCCTGCCCGCGCATCTGGGGTGACGTTTCTCGGCTTGCAGCGCATTGCAGCACTGGGCAGAAGGGCAGGGATGGCACTCACCGTTGTGGCAGCAGACTCCGAGATGGTGCGGTAGTTGTACTCCTGGAAGTAAATGTTCAGCTTGATGATCCCATTTCTGTAAGGGACAAACAGCAGCTCAGCGCAGAGCGGGGCTGCGGGCGTCCTCTGCCCCGCTCCAACGCCTGCCCCTGGGAAGGGCTGCGCGCAGCCCGTCCGGAGCTGCTCACGAGCGTCCACTGAAACTGCCGGGCACGTGGAAGAAGTTAAAAAATGCCACTGGCTGTGAAAGGAAGAGAAACGTGGTTCTGAGGTTCCTCCTGAAGAAGCACTTGGGCACCTGGAAGCTTCTCTGGGGCTGTTTGCTTTGCTTTTTCCAGCTGCCCCGGCTGGTCGAGAGGGGCATCGCCCCCCCCGGTGCCCTGCACCCCATGTTCCTGTGTGCATGCACAGAGCGGCTGCGTCACGGCCGCCTGCGTTACCGGGGGCTTAATGTGTACAGATCAGCCAATATCTGTGAAACCATTTCCAGATTCTCTATTTCTTTTTTCTCAGGGAAAAAAACCCTCTTCTTTTCCCACTAATTCAGGGTTTAGGTTCTCAAAGGGTAACTCAGAAGTGACCCTAATTTTGATGCATGCCCCCTCCTGCTGCTGCTGCTGGCAGATGCAGAGAGGCAGGACGAAGGGACGAACGTTGCGATCCAGGCGCTGGCCCCTGGCAGTTCACAGCTTCCGCGCTTCCAGACTCCTCTGTGCAGCTGCTGACAAGTGCTGCGGTTAATGCCGAGTTTAACCTAACTCACGTTCGTCTGACCCGGTTTGTCACCAGGGAGAGCAGAGGGTGTGCATGAAGTGCGTTTCGGATTTGCTCTATGTGTCTTCCAGACAAAGATGTGCCAAATCTTGGCCTCCCTTTGCATTAGCCCACGGGGACTCCGTCCCATTGCCAAGGTTCGCATTAATCTACTGTTAACAGGCTCAGCGGAGAAGGTGAAGCGGCTGTTCCTTTCACTTACCTGTCCAGAGTCACATTTGTTGACATGTCCCTTTCGTAAGACAGAATATGGAAAATCCAGTCCTAGGAAAACAAAATTTATTCAGAGCCGAGCAGAAGCATCCTCTCCAGGCACCTGCTAGGGCAGGAACCCGCGGGAGGTGCAGGAGTCGGTGCAGGACCCCCAGGGAGGAGGAGCCCCCGTGGGGGTGTCCCTCCTCGTGCCCCGGCACCAGCGCTTGTTTGCACGCTGAAAATGTGTAATTTAGCAAAGAGGCGCTTGCTACCTGGACATTAGCTCTGAAAATAACGAGTGATTCATGTGGCTAAGAACAGGTAATTATTAATGAATGCTTCAAAACACGAAGTTGGCGTTACCTCCGAAGCTTCAGACGGCCAGTCGGCCATGGAGATGGTCATCTTGTACTGCGTGTCGCTAGGGAGGGGAAAGGAGAGCATTGGTACAGAAGGTCCCCCTCCTCCGAAGTCATGGAGCTTGGGTACTCACGCCGAAGAGCAGCCCCGCATGATCTGCTGCCATTTTAGAAAGGTCAGCAGGGATGGGAGACGCGATGCAGGATCCCCTCCGCCTCTCCAGCTGCCAGAAGCCGCTTGGGTACTTACTTGCACGTTTCCTTACAGGAGTCGATACAAATCTGTCTGTGTCTTATACTTGATCTCAGTGATGAATAGCAATATGCTGTTTGGTGAAAACAAAAAATGAAAGCACCTGCTTAGATAAGGACCCTGCTTGCTGGGTTATATCAATTTCATTTAATAAAACAAACATTTAGGTAGTAGCCTGCCAGACAGGTTTGCTGTCTTCCCCTCTAACCTCCCTTGCCGGTCAGACAATCTAATAATAAACTAAAAATGATTTTTTTCCCGCAGGCAGTTTCTGTGGAGCCAGCTTGCCTGCTGTCAGCGCTTTCGGCACTGCGGAGCCGTGCTGCTGGTCTGTGCCCACCGTGGGAGAGCACCAGACCCCCCCCGCCTCCACGCATCCTTGCAGGGCCCCTTCGCCCCTGCTCAGGCCAGCTCGTCCCTGAACCCTTGGGGCGTGGAGGCCTGGAGCTTTACCTCTTTTCCTCCCTTTGGTACCCAGAGGCTCCCGTTACCTGCCCTGGGGCAGTGCGGAAGCTGAGGACCCTCGGCCAGGACTGAGATTTTGCCCCTTCTCCCCAGCACTGACCTGAACAGCCATGGGGAGGCTTTGCCTGAGCAAAAACCTCTTGCATTTGCAAATAATGCTCACGTCCGCTCCCACCCTTCCTGCGTGCCGGGACCCTGGGGCTGTGCAATTAGTTTTGTTCATGTTCTTACCCCAGCCTGGGTTATCTTCGTTGTTGCAGTAATTCACCCCTTCAGGTAAAGGAAACATATAGTGACCACATCCACAGATTTCAATCATGTGATTTTGGAAACAAGAGCGCAGGCAAGCCTGAAAGAAGGAACAAGGAACTGCTTAGACGTGGGCTGACCCCCCCCTGCTTGCCTCTGGGCTGCTGGAGTCTACGCCGGCTATGAGAATCGCTTGGCTCCGGGGTATTTGCTCCCTTGCCCTGAACGGCCGATTCGTGGCTGCACGCAGAGGAGGCTGAAGGTGCAGAGGGAGCGGGGGCTGCCAGAGCCCATCCCTGCGCACTGGCATGATCCCAGTCTCGCCGGGCACCACGGCGGCCTCGGGAAGCCCGGCACAGGCGACGCCAGCTTTACAACAGCGAGACGAGGCCGGGTGGACGAGCTGGCCTGTGTGCGGCTGCAGTGCAGTTACGTCTGTCTTTGCCGTGCGTTTGTCCTGCCGCTCCTGGGGGCCCGAAGGCACATCCTAGCTGCGAGCTGCCCCTGGGAAGTCGCCTCGCGGGAGCGGAGGGAGCCCCGTGCCTGCTCCCGGTCGCACAAGAAACTGCTCATTTCTTGACTATTTTAGGCCTTATGGAAGTAACGTGGAGTTACCAAAAAGGAATAAAATTCCAAATTATTCCAAAAAGGAATAAAAATGTTCTGTTACACCCTCAGACACTGCTGTTGTCTCCAGGCGTTATATGGCCTACTGACAGAGGGCTGGTTTCCACGGTAAAGCTGGGACTCTAAAAATACTTCGACATAAAGAGCAGGTTTTAGAAACCTGCATTATCTTATCTGGGCATCTGCTTCTCTCCTGGAGAGGATTGCAGCCGCAGCTTCGGCAGCGTGTGAGCTGGGCTGCGGCGCTGCCAGTGGCTCAGCGAGGCATGAAGTTAATCATCCGAGACTGGAGCAGGATTCGGGATGAAGCGGTGCACAAAGCAATAACAAAGTCTATGAAAAGGTAATTAAATTTAACAGCTCCAGCTGGGTTGAACAGCCAGAGGATTTCGGCGTGATACAAAATGCTTACAGCGTTCACTACAACGGGGGAGCGAGGGAAGAGCCTGATTTTGCTGAGAGGTCTCTGAGGTGATGTGAATTTTGTGGATGTGGAACCCCGGTCAGCATCTAGCAACTTCTAAGTAATAATGCAATCGTTTCAAGTATTTGCTTAAACATTATACAAGTGTCTTAAAAACTCAGGTAAAGTGCTGCGATTGTTACATAAAGGCCGAAATACAAAATACCCCTGCCAGACCTAAGCCCTCCCACTTGTCAGGGGTGTACGCTTCAGGCCTTTGTAAAGAACCCCCCAAATGGCGCGGCTGCTTCCCTTCTTGCCAGACCTCACCCTCCAGAAAATGCTGCTCCCTTGTGTTACGGCCTGTTACAAATTAACCGGTGCTCAGCGTTTGCCCTCGATTTTTCTACAGATTCAAGGTTTACGCTCAACTTTCTCATCCCAACGTTAAAGTAAAGAAAAGGCAAAGGTCTGTCTTCGTTTCCTCTCCAAAACAAGCAGGCATTTCCGGGGTGAAAAATGACTCAATTCCCTTAAAGAGCAAAGGAATAAAAAGAGTAGGGGTGTTCAGGAGAGGAATCCCTCCTGTATATTCCTCTCCCGCCATAATACTACTCGTGTGCAAAATAGGAGCTGCTTTGCACACAAGAGCAATGCCATGGCTAAAACCCGGAGTGCAGCAGTTCTCCGGTAGCTTTTATCCGCCCGCAGCAGCAGGAGCCAGCCTGTCTCATGAAAAGCATCACATTAACGTCTCGGCAAAAGCTTCCCAGAGCTGCCGCCGCTGTTCACACCGCAGGACGGAGCAGCTTTGCCGTCCCGGTTACAGCGGCACACGCAGCCGTGGCGATTGCTCAGCGACCCCCCGAGTTCGGAAAAGTCAGCCCATTGGACGTGGGTAATGAGTAGAGTCGACCCCTTGCTGCTTGATCTACCTATAATTAAAAGATTTCAGCCAAGCATGGAAATTGTAGGGGAAAAACGGTATTCTCACAGCTGAAAAAGAATTTAATGGCCTTAATGGCATGGCACGAGCAGTTATTCTCTTTAAAGGAGAAAAATGGCTCTGCAGCCTCCTGGAGGAGGAGGAGCGTGGGGCCATCGCTGTGCCTGCAGCCCTCCAGGAGCAGGTCGGGCCCCCCGGGGAGGACGGGGAGCCCCGCGCTCCCAGCTGGGCGCTCTGGAAGAAGTATTTCCCCAGTGTTTCCTACATTATTAAGGAACTGGCATCAGCCAAAGCTATCAGGGGGTTTGGCCCGTTCCAGACGCTCGCCCCTGCACCGATGGAGGGGGCTGTCTTCTGGCTCTGTCACCCTCGGGCTCCAGGGGCCCCCAGCACCTCCCAGTGAAACCAGTGCAGGGAGGGAGTGGGGACGGGGGCATGAGGTCTCCTTGGCTGGCGCTGCCGTTCTGCCCTCCGAGCCGGGGCAGTGACCAACCAGTGCCTGATGGCAACCAGGGCTGCT